>JAQIXG010001341.1:0-22780 GCA_034700105.1 Oconnorella tubifera
TATATATTATTACCGAGTATATGGCGATAATAATATTTAATATCCAGATAGATGGAGGAATGTACAGTTGAGGATTTGATTTTTTTATAAAAGGTTTCATATTAAATGCTAGTTATGTTATTTTTCAGTTTCATTGCCAGATTTCTTCTAATTTATTTGATTTCCGCGCAAGAACGGGCTAATACGCTAGTTTTAAAATATAAAATCTATATGATGAGCTGTGAAAATAGAAGAAAATAAGCTTTTTGAAAGATTCAGTTAAGTTCTATAGAATATTCATTATTAAAAATTTAACAATAACACAACTCAACAGTAAATTTATCATATTTTTTTAATTAACGATTACTATCCTAACATAATGCAACAACTCTAAAAGAACGAAGCAATAAACATTAAACTAGAAACTATTTAAACTTACTCTAGTCTATAACATAAAGTACTTTATTTTCTTATTTTTTTTAAAATGCTATACTAATTTAATAGGAAGATTATAACCATAAAACATAGAAACTCATCAAAACTTTGTATAATATACTTTTAAATCTATAATAAGCATAAACTGTGACCATTTAATGAAAAGACTGCAAATGTGAAAAAATTTACTACAAAATGAATACACAGAGATAGGAAATATATCCAGAAACTACGAAAGATATAACTAAAACAGTTTAAATAAATGTTATTAATCATATAATATGTTAGGCGGTTAAGAGATTAACTTATATTTATAAAGTTACTGTTTATTATCATTAACTATGTTACTGTTTGTTAAAATTTCATAACTGTTAGATACATTTAACTTGATACATTTAACTTCACATATTTCTGAGGCATTTAACTGATTAACCTTCTCTATTAACTGATTAACCTTTTTTACATATTAACCAATTAACTTGTTATTAACTCTCCACAGTAGTTAACTCAAAAATTACCATCTAATAAATGTCAATTAATTAATTAGTCGCGTAATTTCTAAATTTTAAAAATCGTACATGAACACATCATACTTTTGTGAAGAAACTACAGCGTGGTAGAAATTTAAGTCATTTACATAATTATCAACATGGCAAGTCAAATTAATGTATTTACACAAATAAGGAATAATCTGAATGCATTTTGAATGCATCAATTGTACAAGATAAAACAAAAGATATCTTTCCAGCAATTAGTTTGTTTACACTTCAATTAGTGTCGACACAATTTAAACGATGAAGAAAATGTATAAAACTTTCCTCAGAATATATGTAACTTCATAAGCTTTTCATAGATTCGCAGCTATTTGATACATGAAGCTCGTGTATTGCATGCTTAACAGAAAATAGCTTAAAAATTACTGAATAATCAAATATTAGTGGACAATAAAGCAATAAAAATGTAATTACTTACAAACAGAATGAAGAAAAGCTTCAGATAAGAGTGCAATAATTTGAATATCTAAATAATAAGATAACACATACTTAGTACATGCAAGTTTGCATCAGCTGCGTTAAATTTAAACTCAATTTTCTAAAGAATGTAAGCTAGATGATATTAAAACACTTTTGTAATCAATAATCCGAGATTAAGGACAAGTTTGCAACAAGAAAATTTGAAAAGCAGAAAACTTAGCCAAAGAAAAACTTCAAATATTTTCATAACTGAATAAGACAGAGAAAGTTAATGCACCCAGAATCTAAATTATAGTTAACTACACACACATCCATAATATGTAACTTTTTTACAATAACAATTAAAGTTAATTACTTTACAAGTATTGTGAGTAGCATGAAATATACAGTAAGTTTAAAATCTTCAAATTGTTCAACTCGTAAATAATGCAATATTTTGGACTTATTTCTTTATGTTACCCTATTAAATGCAACCCAATCTAACAAGTCGTATAACTATAAGTAAACTGCACGCATCCGCATGCTACAATGATGATGATCAATCGCATGAAGTGTACATGCAATTACTCGCAAAAAAAAACAGATTAATTTTAAAGCTATTAATTATATTATATATTGGATATAAAAAGTATCTTTTTAAACAATCAAAATTGCATTATCATATTTGATAAACGAATGATTTTACTGTCTTTCCATTGCATTTTTCATTAAGTTTCACTGATAGCTTATAAGTTACAGAAATGTTTTGCATTTTTTAATTTTTTCTAAACGATAAATAAACGTTAAATATAATTAATTTTAAACACAAAACTAACGCACACTTCATGCAACTGACCACAACCGCTAGATAACCTACGATGCTATCTAAAACTATCTAAGACGATTAAACCAAACAGAGAAACTAGTCTAAATCAAATCAAACGTTTATCTATCTACTAACACTAAACGAGCGCTCAACCTAGAAGCAACTAGCGTCTAATCCTTTTACTATTCGGCTAAATTGACTAATCCGATGTGAAATCATTCGGCGATGCATCCCGATCACCCCCCCCGCACATGTTTGAATAATTTCTTCCTAGACAGAAGAACAAAAATATACAAATTTCACGATCGTAATATAAAGTACTGTTTTGTATTTACTTAATTTTGCTTTAATTGTTTATAACTCATCATTATGATGATATTATCATCTACATCATAAGTATGTTAATCTGTATCAGCATCTTTATTAAATTATGTTATCATCTTAAATATAACAACTAGTATCAAAATGTTTGAATGTTTATATAAATGAATAATGATATAAAAATTGCATTGCCTGTAAATCTTGAAATGAATCAGTAATGAATAAAGAAACTTACGCTGCCCTCCCCTGCCTCTGCTGCTGACTTGTTTCTGAGTATTGTCTCTATTACGAGCGTTGCAAGAATTCATCATCCCACCATTCCAGCTAGAGTCTGAAACATTCAAACAAATCAATACGTAACAATTCTCTTCAGTTCAAATCATTTCTGAAACAATCACGATTCCAATTAAACACTGTTATTAAGACACTAGTTTTAAATATGAATTTAATTGTGAATTTTTGCAATAAATGCACAGCGTAAGTCTTCAGGAATCATTTTCCAGAAGTTTTCAGGGAATCATTAAAAATTAAAATCTAAAGTTTAGATTTTCAGACTGCAAAGTCTCAGATTTCACTTCGTATTCGTGATTTTCAGATTCTGATTTTTGGATTCCTGAAAAAGCTATTTTATTCTTCATACAATACATAAATTATCAATTGATTTACACAATTAAATAAGTCATTTTTCATAATTAAAATCCACTTTCATAAAACAGAATCTCTATATCAAGAATTGTATTTATCCTTTTGGTTTAAGCTCTTCAAAAATGGTTCAATAAATCAATGATTATATTCTCTATACAATTTTTTAATATTTTTTTATTGACTAAAGTATCCCTACCTTGCCAGCCACAACTGCTATCCGCCCCACAGAAATGTCCGCTCCAGTTATTAGACATTCCGTACTGATTGTTCCACCCAGAACACATGTTTCTACCTAATAGCAAACACAAATCATCCCACACTTTCCATTACGTTTAACAACTCGATATAAGAAATTAAGAGTAACTTCAATTATTAACTTATAAAATTAACAGAAAATAAAATTCTCAAACAGTTTAAAGTAAAATTCATATCTTAGTACATCTATACAATTATCAAGCTTTAATAACTGAACACAGGCTTCATTTAGAAATTGTAGAGCTTACTTTACTGTGCTCTAAATGTGCTCTAAATCAATCCAAATTTCACTAAATCTATTCTCATTAAAACACTTTTAAATTAAAACTTTAAGTAAAACAAATCCTAACCTCCCTGCTGCATATTTCCTAAGTTAAAATCCACATAACCCGGGTTGCATCCACCCCCCAAGCCATTAACCGGACCCTTCCCGCACATCGGGTCATAGTTCCCTCCTGACCCTAATGACCAAGAGTTGTTGTTCCACCCCCCGCACGCGTTATTGTTCTTATTCTTCATCATGATTCTTGACAAAGCTTTCTTCACTTCACAACGACGACCGTCTATCGTGTGAAACTTTTGCACTGAAACAATAATAGATACTCATGGTAGTAATTATAAAATAAAGAAACAATCATAGAATAAAAATAATCGTACAATTAATTATTTATAATTTAACAGCACATTTAGTAAAATATTCTGATAGAAACTAACAAAACAGTAAATCTACAAGATAAAAATGAACTATGAAATAAAACTGAATAAAAAGCTTAAATTAATAAACAAAAACAGTACAATGACATATAAAATTATCAACTAATATGACACAAAACAAGACAGTTAGTGTAATGTTCACAGTTTAAGAACAATATCAAAATAAAGCTGTAAAAACATCCTGCAAGACTACGCAATAAATTAAATTTATGAATTTATACCCAATCATATTGAACACAAATAACAACTCCCTATTTAATTCAATAATTTCACCAGCTTCTACCTACAAGTACACTCACAGAAATAAATAACTTTAATTAAATTATAGCTTAAAAACTTTGCTTCATGTCAAACATTCAAATCAATTACAATTTTCGAACACACAGAAAACAGAATGTTTCCTTACGGACAGCTTTATCAACAGGATCATAATCTGAGAACGTAACATAAGCGAATCCTCTCAGTCTCTTTGTACTTCTGTCTTCTATCATATCAACGTGATCCACTTTACCAAAGTTAGAGAAGTACTCAGTCAGTCCTGCCTCATCTGTTGTATCTCTTAATCCTCCGACAAATATCTTCTTTGTTACCAACTGATTGTCTGTCATGTGGTCCTAGATTTATAAGAAATTTAAAAATTTCAAGGATTTACGAGAAATTTTAATTTAAAGTGAAAAATTAAGCCGACATTAAATTTTAATTTAAAAATGTAACCTGTAGGAAAAAGAGCGATTCAATCTGTAATAGCTTCACAAAAATATATTTTATCCGATTGAGTAATAAAAGTTTACGATCATAAGAAATGAGGTTAAAATAAATCTGACATTTAACATCATAAGAAATAAATATAGATATATCCGTTCATAACTAAATCTCTATTTATCTGTTTATAAAATATAAACAGATATCTATAGAAATTTATATAATATCTAAATGTTTATAATAAATATATCTTATTAAAATAAAAGAGCAATTCAAGACCTTGCAAATTACAGAAAATCAAACACTTCACTTATGATTGCTGTATTTTTCAACACTAGATCTCACATCAAACACTTCATGATACCACTAAACGATACATCTACAAAACTAGATTAAAAAACTTGAGTTAGAACACGTACCCCTTTAGGAACGGCTCTCTTGGTTTCCACTTCTCTTTTGTCCACGATATGAGGTCTAGCGTCTTGCGCTATGTCTACCATCGAGATCTTAGAGAAGACAACAAAACCAAACCCTCTGGATCTACAATATGACAGCATCAATATGATGACATCATCAATATGACATCATCAATATGACATTATTATCAATATGACATCATCATCAATATATCATCATCAATATGACATCATCATCAATATATCATCATCAATATAACATCATTATCAATATGACATCATAGTCAATATGATATCAACATCAATATGACATCATTATCAGTATGACATCATTATCAATATGACATTATCAATATGACATCATAGTCAATATGACATCATCATCAATATGACATCATTATCAAAAATGACATCATAATCGATATAACATCATCATCGTCCGCTTTGATTTAATTTACATTTGTTATACTGCGCATCAAACAACGCAATTATTATTTCAAGTTTTCGTAAAATGGCAAAATAAAACCACCAGACCGTTTAGTGCTAGAATCTTTCATTACAACGCAATCAACGATTTGTCCAAACTGCGAGAAATAGTCTCTCAGCGATTGGTCAGTCGTTGTATAATTTAATCCACCAATGAAAAGCTTGCGAAACTGTTCCGGTTCGCAGCCATTCTGTTGAATGACAAAATTTGATTTAAAAAAGGCAAGCAATGTGAGCTTTTATTAGATAATTATCTAATAAACGTATAAAAATAAAAAAGAAAAATAGAAAACTAACCTCATCAGTTACATCTCTGGCTTGACTGTGATCGGCATCTGTGCCTAACAAAGTAAAATAAATGTTTTAAAACTGAAATATATTCAAGATATTGGAAATAGTATTTAAATATATCGGATCACAGATTATATATCTTAAATAACGCGGTTAATTTGACTAACTGCGTTTAGCCGCGAAAACGTGTTAGTGCAATTGTGAAATCAGTCGACTAGTAAGCTGAAGGTTATGGGTTTGAGTCGCACCATTTCACTACTCGTTGCACCCTTAACAAGATGCTTAAATAGGTAGTCGCATTATTGATACTTATTCCATGCTGCGTAGGAAGAATCAAAAAATAGCAGAAAATAAAATGCATAAAAAATCGTGACTGGTCAAAACAGCCCCGATAAATCACAGCCCCGATAAGTGGTAGGATTAGCGTTAAGTTTAAGGTTAGTTATGATTAAGATTATTAAATAAACTACCGAGTATGTTTTGTCTGGATAATGTATTTGAGATCGTTTTGTCGGGTTCATGTATTTGGGGCCGTTTTGTCGGGTTAATGTATTTGGGGCCGTTTTGTCTGGGTACTATAAATAATAATTTGAGATAAATAGCGACAGATTTACCATGCTGTTTGTTTTGTCTTCTGCGTTGATCCATGGATGTGTCTTCGTGTTTTTTAAGTTCTTTCTGTAAGTCTAACACTCGCATTTCAAAACTCTGCGACACCACCTTGTACTGTTGCAACTGCGCAACAAACACACATACATTTTTTACAGTTTCACATTTCGCAGTCAAGGCACGTTAAAGAAGTGGTTAGAGTGCTTGATTCACAGTCGATAGGTCCAGGTTCGAACCCCGGATAGCTCACATTTTCTCTAACTAGCTGCATCCTTTAGTAAGACACTTAAATTGACAGCTACATCTTTGACAATGATGATTTAATATGATAATCCAGACGTTACACATAACCATAACTGCAAATCAATTTCAGTAAATAGCATATACTGCAATGATATATTATTACTGTATTATATTATTACTGTATTATAAGTATTAACTTGTATTGTAATTATCTATTTGGATTGATCTACTAACCTGTATGTTAAGATCTTCAACTTCAGTTCTTAGTTGATTATTTTCTTCTTGCAGTGTACTGTTAGTCAGTCGTAACCTTTCTAATTCACTGCAAGTCAACAGTAATTAAACCGTAATTAATTAAAACAAATAATAAAATGGAAAAATATCAAAGCTATTACAGTTATTAAATTATTAAATTAAATTAACATGCAAAGGTATCAAAAAAGTAAATTAACGTTAAATTCTAACCTGTAACCGGAATAATTTTCCGTAGAAGTTGCATTACATACATCCATCTTGATTTCTTTTAAAATTCTGTCTAAATTATACTAAAATCGATTATATGCAAACTAACTATTTTAATTAAAAGAATACTTACAAAATTTAATGAACATCGTGTATATAAAACAAAACCAACTAAAAAACACAGTTTTTTTAAAATTACTCTATGAATTTTATTATACTATATAAATTCTGCATTAGAATTTCTATTAAAAATAATGTGTTAAAAATTAGGCAATTTTATTCCAGTAATAATAATTAATTAATATAATTAAAAACATTTTATTATAACTGCATTTGTTTATATTCTCATTTTTCAACGTATAAAACTGTACAGATTTATTGCATGCAAAATAACTGTAAAATTACTTTTATAATTATATTAAAAGTTAATAAATAAATAAATAAATTTTATTTTATTTATTTTATTAATCACTCACATTTTTTCGAATTAAAATCAATCTACTTTAGATATAAAGATTTAAGATGAAAATGTTATAACAATTAATTACAATGTTATAATTATTACTAGTATAAAAGCTAACTAATTAATCGCAATGATTAATTAGTTAGCATGACTGATATTCCTTGCAGATATAATTTTACATATCTATTATAATAATCAATGCTTAAGCTGACTATATTGTGCTTTAAAACATCCTAATTTTAAATCTATTTATTAACCTAATTATTGCTTCTAAAATCAGCCATCATTCAACAATTCTAAAAAGTCAGATTAAAATTATTTTAAACCAAATCAAAAATGATCGATATTAACGCAGCGAATCATCCATCCTACCCAAATAAACAATAACACGAACCAAAATACACTTATTCAATCTTCCTTTTATTCAAAACTCCATCTAAAATGAATCTAACTCAATAAACTCATGTAAAAACAAAACTCTGTACAAACTTTGCTAAATTTTCATACCCTCCTCCTAACCCTTCATAAATAAATCTCTCACATAAATAGCCTCTATAATTTCTACGCATTTTTATAAAAGTTTTATTTATCAGTCCTTCCCCACCCGCCCCGCCACGACCAAAGTGATGCCACTGATGACGCGGCAGATGACATCAACCCCCCCGCGAGACTCGACATCGTGCTTTCTGAATTCTGCGCCGATGAGAAATAACTGGCAGAGATGGGACGCGGCTGCTGACACGGCATTTCCATGTCGGGTAACGTCACCGGCACTTGCTCCCAATCGCGTTCTATGCCGTCGCATTTATCCTCACCGTCGGAAAGATCGAGATCAAGAGTAGGAGTGATTAGGCTTCCCTCTAGGGATTGTAATAGGGAAACGTCTCCGTCAGAGATGCAACTGAAATGAATGAAAAAACAGATATTGTAATAATTTTACGATTCAAAAACTTCCCGTCGAAATGTTTTTAAAAGATCTATTTTGTAGTTAAAATTTAAAAGCTTAACATTAGGGTAGCTTAATAAATAACAAAGCAATAAATTCAATAACAATATGTACACAAATGTACACATATGTACACAAAGCAATACAAAAATGCCAGAAATAAAAGAATAAATAAAAGTTAGACTCACTTAGAACCGAGATCAGTCGCATTGAGTAGCATTAGAAGATTGTACAAAGTGTGACGAGGCTGTAAACTTTCCAACTGAACATTTTGCGTAAAGCATAAATAGAGTATATTCCGATTTAGTTTAAACACGGTGTTCCAAAACTTCTTTTCTGAAAGTTCACCGCTACTAAATTCTCTAAAAAAGAAAAAAAAAAAACATTCACAAGTAGAATCTGGGAGAAATTCTATTCAATATAATAGAATATTAAGAATAGAAAGTACAAATTCTATCCTACAAAATGGAATATGAATCGAATGCTATTTATTCTTATACAATATTAATGTTATAATATTAATCTAAGGATTTATATTATTGAAGTATTTATTTACAGTATATACTTCGTGTAAATTGTTATATCTATATAAATACAATAGCTATTATATACCAAAATAAATCATATAAAAAAGGAGAAATGATCGGTGTATATACAATACTTAACATATGGAAGATACAAAGAAGTATATATATATATATAATACTTAATATATAGAAGAGATAAAGATGTATATATACACAATACTTATAATATAAAGAAATTATCAAGCAAACATATATAATACTTAATATATACAAGAAATAATCTAGTACATATACAATACTTGTACAATATATAGGTTTTACGTACATATACGCTTGTCTTAGCGGTAGATTGATGTCGAGATAGTAAGCAAGTAGCGACACAAGTTGTGACGTGAGAGAAAGACCAGCGGTGATAGTACAAGATGGATTTAAGTAACTCAGTTCAATGCTAGAGCCAGGTACCGCTTCACGATTCTCTATCTCTACATATAACATACGATAATCGTACTGATATATATGCACATGGAAAACAATGATATACTCATTAGAGAAGTGGTTAGAGCAATGGACTCGGATGCGAAAGGTCCAGGTTTGAATCCCGGATAGCTCATTATTTCTGTAACTTGCTACACTCTTTAGTAATGCGCTTATATTGACAGGTATTTATGATACGGTAATCAATGAAGATAGATTTAACCTTATGCTGTATGTTTATACAAAGCATTATCAGGAAAGTAAATCAAGATTAGTAAATATTATTGCATTAAATATCAAAATTTAAGCTAATTAATTAAAAAATACATGAATGACGAACTAAATTAATGAGTAATCAGTTGAAACATTTATAAATGTAAAGAATTTAATGAATCAATGACAACATAGCGAATGATTTAGTGACTAAGAGTAATATTCACTGAGTAAATACAAAAATAAAAATTATAAAAATCATCTACTCAATTTTCAGAATACAATCACGTTGTAAAAACACGTACGTCCTGAAGTGAAAGTTGAGTAGTCGCCATTACCAGGCAGCGTCGGCTCAACGATACTAAACATTTGTTCCCACCCCCCGCGATTATAGACCCACTGGCCCCTTATGTACGCAGTGTGACAGGCATCAGCCAATAGACTTACAGTGCTCATTAACATTGTGTCCGTCTCAACAGAACTGTAAATCGTTGGCAGAATTATAACTTTCAGTGCAAGATGATTATAAGTTTTTATAAAGTCAAGTTTTCGAAGCAGTTTATAAATAGTTGTATGAAATTATAAAGATATCATCAGAGACATTGTAATGAATGAAATATTAATAAATATATAATTAAATAGCATTGTAAGAAAAATAGTATATAGATTGCATCAAGAAAAGGAGATTCAAATATATGAGTAAGAACCTGAATATACCAGGTTCAATACAGGTTCTGAATCATTTAAATATATTTGACATTTTATATAAATAACAAACATCATTGTAAATCGTGACCGTTAAATCGGCCCCGATTGTTAATTCTTAGGGTCACGGTTGGAGTTAGCATTATGTTTAGGATTGAAGTTAGGGTTAGGATCAGATTTCAGGTTAAGTTTATGCTCGATTTGAGTATACTAAGTGAATTTACGAGGCCGATTTGTGAGACTAATGAATTTAAAGATAATTTCTCAGACTACCATTTTAAATATATAATGAAATTTAAATATAAATATATAAAATCATATAAATATAAATAGTAAAATACCTTCTAGGACAGATCTCTCTGATAGGAAATACATCTCTAGTTATTTCTCCGATACGTTGTTTACGTATCTGTTTCAGTTGAGTCAGACAATTGACCAGCTGTTCCGATGTGTTGTTATATTTAACGTTCATTTTAGCGATAAACTCACGAATCTTTATTTGCTTACGATGCACCATAACGACAGACATCTCGCGTTGTGTTACCAGTTCTTTTAATGCGTTCAATCGCTTAAAATCTGAATTAAATATTAAAAGAATTAAAATATAATCTAAAAATAATAAATATTATAACAAAAACGGTAAATATTATACTAATTTAAGTCACGTCAAGTCATATAATGTCACTTTTGTCACCCTGAAATCAGATAAAGTTACTAAAAAGTCTGAGACTAAAACGTCTCAGACTTAAAAAACATTTTCAAAAAAACAGATGTTATAAGTTTGAATTAAAATAATCATCAGCGCTGCATCGTTTAGTAAGATGTATAATCTTTAAGTTTGATATACAATTTTAGTCGTAATATAAATGATAAATTCAACTTGACTTTAAAAAGTTCAGATTTGAAGTCTTATCAAATGACTGTACAAAAAAAACAGAAATTTAAAAAGTTTATAAAAATTAAATTCTGCAGACCTTCATACAAGCATAGGTTTGAAGTCTCAATCATTTTCTGCAATAATGCAATTCTTTCACGAGCTAACCTTACATTGCTTTTCTGCAACAAATTAAATCAGATCTCTTATTGAAAAATTCAAATCTAAATACAAATTCTAGATCAGATGGAAATATTTGATCAAATATATATTTTAATAATGATTTAAGTTTTTGAGCGAAAAATGTAATTTAAAAATATATGAATATGAACCTGATCGATTGAATGTAACTTGACGATCATATCTTCAATGCTATGTAAAAAAAATAAAGCAAATAATATTAAATACAATATTACAAACAAAAGTATACGTATTTATTTGAGGCCATTATATATTGCAGACCTAATAACTTAAACATTTGACTCTAATATTATAAATATATATTAACAACTAATGAATATATTTTAAACTTTAATCTAAAATACAAAAAAATTATTCAGTTTCTGTTAAATACTGTGCAATAATAATCAATGAAAACGTTCCATAAAATTTGCATGAAAAAACAGAATGACTAAACTACAACATAGAGAATTACTGTTAAATTAAAAAACTATACAAAAAATTACTAATTTGACATATAGAAAGAATAAGTAGAAAGGGTATGAATTAACTGACTCAGAGAATTAGTGGACATTTTACGAGTTACCTTTCAGAAAGTTTTAATCTTTCTGCTTTCAAAAGACTCCATCTGAGCAGCTTTTGTGCAAAACTGTTAATAAACAAATTAAAAATCTCCCTAAAGTAAAGTGACAGGATTATGTATTCTATATTAACACATAAATAATAATGCAAAATTAACAAAATCACTGTCATTCAAACTAATTTATAATTTATTAACAAACTAATAACCAATCATTTATTTTACTACTATTACCCAGTAAACTCAACAAATACCATTCGTTATTGTTATCTTCCTTCTCTTCTACTCCATACTCCACCCCTCCCCCTCCTCCTAAACCATCATTCCCTCTCCCGTTACCTAATCCCGAAGCGCTATAAAGTCCCTCCCTCACGCATCGCACGCAATAAAACGTCCGTCTCGCCCCGCGGCATAACTCGCATCGTTCCAGGGCGACGCTAATGCGACTATCCCCCCTCTCCCCCCCGTGAAAGAACGGACTCGCACCAGAAATACAATCGTCCGATATTCCCTCGTCGTCTATATACATATCATGGAAGTCATTGGACGCTAAGCTGACCGACTCGCTCTGTACAAGGGTCGAAATATCGTCCGGAAAATTAGTTTGGTCGTCGGTCATATTGATTGGCTCTCAGAAATTAGGCAAATTAGGCAAAATTAGGCGAAAAAATTAAAAACAAATCATTTTTTAATTAATTTGTTTTACTTGTTTACATTTTGTTTGTTTTGATTGAATCAGTCTGGTATCGTGAAAAAACTTAATCCTTAATTTTTAATTTGTTTTTACTGGAATGTCATCAATAATCGATAAAGAAAAATCAGTAAATTTGAGCGATTAGCATTTTTAAACTTTAATATTTGATAGTTTTAGACTCGGTAATATTTTATTATAGTCTATTCTATATAATTTTATAGTGCGGGATTAATTTACTGGAATGTCAGAATGAATCAAATAAAAAATTCTGTCTAAAAAATGACCGAATTCTATACATTAATAGCTGGTTTGAAATATTAGAAAGGGTCTAGTACGGGGTTGGGGTTTCTCGTTTTCAAGATATGAGTTAAAACATTGGTTAAGAGTACAAAGTTTTGACTGTGGTCTCATACTTTTATCCATCTCTGTTGTTTTAGACCTTACTTTGCCTTACCGTCTATCTATTCCAATTTATCCGAAAATATCTGAAAATAAGTCCGAAATTTCGAAAACTACCTTCTTAGAGAAAAATTGGTGAAAAATTAGGTTTTAAAATCCCTTCTCGAAACTAAAGCTGGCAAATTCTTCTTTTATTTACAATAACAATGTCAGCTGCAATATCTGGGGACACATTAGGCTACGGGGGAAGGGGCGAGGGAAAAGATCACGTCCGGACGCAATTTATCACCCGAGAGGGGACCTACCAGCTGCTGCCACTGTCAGAGTACACCCGCCCCAATAGGGTCCAGCCCGTCGGGGCAAATAACACCCCCGTCAGAGTCTCATTCGTTAAGTGTTCCCTAATCGAGGGCGGGGCCACGAAGGACGGGGCCACGAAGGGCGGGGCGACGATTGTAAACGGGGCGGTGAATGCGCACGGAATGAACGGGGGGAGTGGTTTGACGAACGGGGGGATTTATCTGGGGTGGGGCGGGGCTAGTTTGGGGAGTTCGAATGGACCGGTTGGGGGAGGGTTTAGAAAGAATGGGTGGCCCGCGGGGTATGGGGGGCCCTCGGAGGGTGATACGGGGGAGGGGGTAATGAGCTGGAATGGGGGGAGTTCATGGGGTGGAGGGGGTGGTTTGATGAATGGGGCGACGTCTGCGTATGCTTGGAGTGGGGGGATAAATGAGGGGGTGGAGGATAGGATTTGTTTTAATGTTGGCAAAGAGTTGTATGTTTATCAGTACAATGGATTACATAAGGTGATTATTTAGGGTTATTGCAAGCATGAAATGTGTTGTTCAGTTTTCAATGCTTCTTTAATCAATAATTTGAACTGTAAGTAAAATAAATCATTAATAGATTGTTTTATCTAAATAATATATTATTTTTTAAATAATCATGAAAGTGGGAAAGATTTTTAGTGATCTTCTGTATATTACTGATGTAATCCTTGATGCCAAATTTTATTTATCTTACATGCTAAATTTAAACATATCTTAAAATATTATCATCAACAAAAATCAAAACAACAATTTATAGTTGTCTAAATATGAATTTATCAAAGATATGTTTACTGAAGCTACTGCCTAAGTAAACTCTGCATCCAATTACTTTTTCTTATATTCACTGAAACCGAAGTCTCTGATCTGAAATTTTCAGCTGAATTATTTTAGGCCGTTGATCTTTCGCGACCGATTGACAAGCGCTTATACAGAGGAACGTCACCAACTTGTCATGACTTCAATTCAGTGACGTGTTGTGTTGACAGCGCAATGTTAGTTGTGGGGTTTACTGCGGGTCAGATTCAACTGATTGATCCTATCAGTAAAGAAGTTAGCAAATTATACAACGAAGAGGTATTGTTATATTCACATTAATTTATTTCATAAATATCTTTATTAAAATTAAAATGATGGCATCGTAGCTTGTATTAAGTTGAAATTTGATAGCTCACTATTTTCTGTAACTAATTGCATCCTTTAGTAAGACGCTTAAACTGACAGCTACGTCTTTGACATCATTCATATAATACAGTAATCCAGAATTTAAACGTAAGCCTAAGTTTGTCAGTTTATCGAGTAAGCTTTTTTATTTTGAAACATTTTTTTTATTTCTCCTCCCAGCGACATATAGACAAAACCCGAGTGACGTGCATCCGCTGGCTTCCAAACTCACCCAATCATTTCCTCGCCTCACATTTCAGCGGTCAGCTCTACGTTTACCACATTGACCTACCCTGCGGTACTACCACACCTACTTACCAGATATTCAAAGCTGGTGAAGGCTTCTCAGTCCACACGTGCAAGACGAGATCCACACGGAATCCGCTTTATCGCTGGATCATCGACGGATCATCCGCGGTCAATGAATTCTCTTTTTCACCTTGTTCTCAATATCTGGCCGTGGTTTGCGGTGATGGGTTTTTACGAGTTTATAACTACGATAGGTTAGAACTTGTTGGTTCGATGAAGAGTTATTTCGGCGGGTTACTATGTGTTGCGTGGTCACCAGATGGTAGGTATGTGGTGACAGGTGGGGAGGATGATTTGGTCACGGTTTGGTCATTTAACGACAGAAGGGTTGTGTGTCGCGGAGAGGGGCATAAGTCGTGGATTAATGTGGTTGCGTTTGATCCGTTTGTTAACGTTAAGGATTTAAGTTGTAGTGACGAGGATGTCGATAAAAGTTTAGTGACGTTAGATGCTACTGCGAAGATTTTGGTAAATGGTAGCGCAAAGACGTCGGTAACGTCGTATAGGATCGGTTCAGTCGGGCAGGATATGTATTTATGTTTATGGGACTTAAATGAAGATATTCTTAAGCGACCGTCTTATACAAGTCGAACTCAACGAAACAGTGTGATACCGGGATGTGTAATATCAAACAATGTCACATCAGTTGAGCCGACGAATTCATCTTATAGTTCAGCCATTGTGTCGAATAATTTAAATCATTTAATCGAAGATAACGATCGGCTTAATAGCAGTATTTGTTCATCCGCGACGTCATCAGCAACATCGTTATCAAAAAAGTTTACTTCGTTATCGCTTGGTGGCGCTTCTTTAAACAGTACATTTGATAGCAATAGCAAACATCACCGACACAATAATAGCGTTAAGTCCGAGTCTAAAACGTCGTTGAAATCTTTAAGTCTTAGCGCTAAAGCAGCGGCTGCAAATGCGCGGCTTAAAGAAGCCGCTTTACTTCTCGGCTCAGCGGCTTGTCCTGGTTTAACTGACGTGCCTGTGCTCGAACCGTTAGCGTGTAAGAAAATAGCGCAGGAGCGATTAACGACTCTGGTTTTTAGAAAAGATTGTATCGTTACTGCGTGTCAGGAGGGAAATGTTTATACTTGGGCGAGACCTTCTAAAGATGAAGGATGCTCTTCCTGATGTGACGTTAATATTTATAGAAAAATTGAGTTGTTTTGTAAGTTAATACTCAGAAATGTTGCTGCGATTTAAAAGTTGAACAAATTTTTATCGATTTTGAGTCTAACATCTAATATTTATAGTTGCGTGATGATTGTTGTTTTTTGTAAACTATAATTTCGGTGAATGAAAGGATAGGTTTTGATGTTATTTGCTTCAATTTTTATATAGAACTGCCGACACATTCATGACTGATATACGAATTTGAGATTTACTTCTACGTTATTATTTGCAATAATTTGGGAAAATGGTTGAATATTCGTTAAAATTACATGAATTAAAGTGCCAAGCTATTTCAGTATAAATTTCTATTGATAATTTTAAGCTAATATTTAGTTACTGAAATCTGGATACTTTTCAGCAATGTTATCTTTATCTGTTAGTTTTTTTAGCCATGTATAATTTTTATATTTATATTTAAATCAATGCGATTAAATGAATAATTTATTACTTGATAATAATTTAAATTATTAAATTTTCAAACTTTATTGCGATTTACATTATTAAATATCATTGATTTACACTGTATATATAATTGACATTGAAGCGTATTTAATAGATTATTTGTTGTGATAGATATTAATTTATTTGATATTTAACATGTAAAGTTTATTTATGAATTGCTGTGATTGTTACATTTTATTAAATTCTTTCCTTCAATATTTGTTTGAATGATTATAATAACTTGTGATTCATTGGATGAAATATTTGATATATTTATTATAATATTACTAGTTAGTATTAAGATGTTATATGTGTATGAAGCTATATCCTTAAACATGTATATTATCTTTGTTTATAATCGTATAAAATGAAAAACTTGACAAGAATTCTTTTAAAATTATAGTTTCTTTTATATGCGTAGCTTTTATAGTTATGTTATAAATGTCATTCTTTGCATAATATTGCATAATGCTTCAATCATAACATTAATACTATCTGTTAATAAAGCTAACATGTGATAAATGTTATTCTGATTATTTAATATTTAATTCTAATGTCTAGTATTTCCACTTGATTTAGCAACTGCATATTTATGTGATAATTTTATATAATTTAATTTAGAGTTTTAGATGTAAAGACTTTATTGCGATCTGCTTTGAAAACTGAATTTTTAATCTTTTTTTTGCATAATGTGTCATTCGATTTTGATAATAAGATTGAGGGATAGAAGAGCAATAATAAGAGTAATAAAGCATACAAGAGCAATAAGTTTACTGTGGTTAATGTGATATTTACTTAGAAGGCTTCTTACAAAGGTTCTAGGACGATTCGTCAAAGGACGATTCATCAACGGACCATTCATCTAGAACTTTTTTTATAACGGTCGATTCTTATAACTCATAAACATAACCCTAACCGTAAACTGCTATATCTTTAACGAACAGTGTTGATGAATCGTCCTTTGACGAAACGTCCGCATACCTTTACAACTTATCTTTAGGTTGTGTTTTTGCTGCTTTCAGTATTTTTTAATCGTTTACTAAATTTATTAAATTTCCAAAACATCTAAAATTTACATTTTTAGATGTTTCAGAAATTTAATTATATATTTTAGCGAATATTTCAGTATATCAGTAAGTTCTTCTTTTGTGTATACTGTATTTTATTATTATTTGAAATAAGATTTATATATTTGATTCTAAAGACATTATGATTTGAAAACAGAAATTGTAGTCAAAATTACTGGAAATAAACTTGTACACTTCTTTATATTCTTTATAATGCTACTGCTGTGTGTGAATTGATTGATAAGTCGACAGTATTTTTTTATGCAATTATATTGCTGAAAACTGCCTAATATCTGTACTAGGTTTCGCATTGATAGATTTACATCATACTTTCCCGCTAACTTTTACTTAATTCTTTAATTATATTTAAAGTTAAGAAATTGAATATTTAGTGTTCGTTGAATCTTTCATTACATATTTGCAAGATTTAAAATTCTCGTAGAGATATTAACATTATTGAATTTATTGAAACTACAGCTTTTAGATGATCGTAATTTCTTTTTTATTCAGTTATATTGTTTTGCTAAAAGTCTTGTAACATCATTTCTTAATATTTTAATTAGTAATTAGTGTGTTGGTTAATTAGCATTCCTATTCATTTATTGTTTTTTTTTACATGAAAATTATGCTAAATTTCGTTCATTTTTATATTATATTTTTTTATTCAACAACGTTTCCATGTTGAATTAAACATAAAAATACAAATTGGCAAATCAGTTTCATAATATTGAAAACAAGACATTTCTAATTAAACTAGTACAACAGTGTTTCAGTTAAACCTGATTTTATGATAATACAATTTAAACTAGTCAAGCCTGCATCACATTGTGATTAATTACGATTATCAAAATATTTTGTTAAAATAATTGGATATTAAAATATAATACCTCTTTTTTCTGCACACTTTCTGTCTCTCAATTAGTATTTTTGAGATTTATATATATTATATATTTAAAAATTGACTCTAATACTGCATCTTGTAGAAGTATATTATTCAGAACATCCTGAATTAAAAATGCATCAGTTTCTTATATATATATTTGTTTTAATAATTTAATATCAGCTTCTAATAACTGCGTTTAATAAATTTGTCTACTGTCAGTTATTTCTGTAAAATACTCTATGTTCATATTTATTGCATTATCCTGTTTTAATTTATACTTCAGCTTGAGGCTAATAACTTTTTCTAGATCTTTGTTTGTATGAATAATTCAGAATATCTGTGAATTAGTTTTTATATAATAACAATAGTTTTTGTTTAATCTTGTAGAAGTCACATATTTTCATTTATTCAGCACAAAATCACAATTATGGAGAGCGGAGTAATTTTGTCAATTCAATACAAAATATCAACTAAAACTAATTATTTCTGGAGATAACAATTATTGCTATCTATTTTAAACGCAGCAACTTTCAACAAAGTCTTTTCTGATCTTAAATACTAATCATTATTTAATCATTAACAAGACCAATAAAATTATGTCACAAAATTCAGTCAAATACTTTCCCTTTAAAATAAAAACTGATTTGAGCTTTTTATGGGATCAATACAAATATTTATTCTTCTCTGTTATGGGTCAAATTTTTTCTCTACACAAATTTGTTACGAGTCTCTATTAAGAGTTACATTTTTTAAATTTGGTGTCTTCACACAAAATTCAGTCACTAAGTAACCTTTTTATGCTGATATGACGTTTATAAACAAACAATAAGTTGAAACAAGTTTTATACATGACAAAAATTGAACATTTAGTAAATAATAATATGGAATATAATCGTTTTGCGTATTAATTGTTACAAATAACGCTTGACAGGTTGACGTATGATATTTGCAGGCATTCTTTCGTCATTTGTTAATTCAACGCTTTGTCTAATAACTGAAGATCCTTGCTGTGGAAGCCAACGCAAACAAAGCAACTCCTAAAAAATAGCTTTTTTATGAATGACTTTTTACAGGCAAGACGTAAATAAGCTCAAATTAATTGTGTTTGATATAGAGATTCGATATTAAAAAGTATTCTTGTTTATAAATTCTGGTCATAGTTTATTTCTAGTAGAATTTGATCGTGATTAATTTCAATTTAGATGGAATTTAACTTCAATTCCTGATTTTAAAATTAATGAGCTTTATTCACAATTTTATGAACTTCAAAGCTCGACATATGACAATGAGTATTTTACTGAATAAAGGTTGTATTATTATTAATATACATTAAGTATATGCAGTTTAAATTACCTCTTGTGGTATATCATACTTTGGATGTGTTCTTAATCTGTAAATAAAATAATTTTAATTATTAATGATAACACAGTCAAAATCGAATTCAATGCAATGAAAGATTACAAATTTTATTTATTGCAACAACCGGACATAACATCTACAGCAGATAGTCATTTCCAGCTTAGCAATAATACCTACACTTCGTAATTGAAGTAAAAAATCATGTGGAATCATTTTAAAAATTAATGTCAAAAAAATTAATGTCAAATATTTTAGTCAGATTACATTTTTATCGCACCATCGGATAAGGTATTTTGATGAACTAAACTTAGACTGAAAACATTCCGTTTTGGAGATTAAAGTGATTCTCAATATATCTATTGGACTTCCTGAAGCCTTCAGCAATTTTGCTTGATTTCAATACTTATCTGATTTTCTGCTAATTCAAGCAAATTAATTCAATAGCTATCAATACATTATCTTAACAGTTTTACTCACCGAATTATGCAGAAAGTAACCAAAGCTATGGTCGCAAGTAACAGTGCACAACTGATTCCTATCGTTGATATAAGTTCTCGACTGATTACCCAATCCTCTTCGTTTTCTGTTTCCGGATCCCGAGATGTTTTAGGAGTGTTCCAAGATCCTGCCATCCATCCGTCGAACTCTCCGTCTATTTCCTCTGATCTCCTGTCATCTGCATCAACTTGTCCATCATCAGATTTGTAATAAGGAATGTCCGCCACGATGTGTGGATTGGGAAAGAAAGGTCCATTGTGATGATCGATGTCATAAGAGTTCGAACATAATCTGAATTTATTCACAAGAGATTAAAATTACCAAGTCACAACTGCTATAATGATAAATTTCTAATATAAAATCAATCTTTAAGAAAACGATGTTAAGATTACAGTTTAATTGCATTGTTTATAATTTGACAAATGATTTGTTACAAGTTTTAAACTCTAATTTTTGTTTGAAAGTAATAACTAAAGCAATGAATATTTACTACGAAGATGATCTGCTATGATTTGCAGTGAATATATGAATATTTGAAATGAAGACGATTATCTTTCTACTACATAATAATTCAACTGTCTTTAACTGTTTTGTATTTAAGTCATTAAAATTCAATCTTGTAATTATAATTAAAAAAATTATATTAATATTTAAATAAACTTCATACCGGTCGTTAAAAAGCTGCCAATTTTGTTCCAGCAGCATTGAATACTTGCAATTGGATGGTGTTAATAGTTTCGCAGTTAAAATTTGCGACAGATTACTGACATGTGAATGTTTATCAACTGATGATCTGCCAAATATGCTGAGAAGATCTGGGAATGGTGGCGGGGGGCAGAGAGGCCCTTGATCACACTGACACAGATCAGTGTTACATCTACACTGATGAGAGTAACACACTGAAATCTGAGAACAAGAATTTTCGACAAATTTTTGTTCAGTTTTGAATTTGACATATCTATAGAGAAAATAGATGATAAAGTGCATTAATTTTGAGCAGGTATTGTAATCCTAAAGCTCAAGTTAAAATTGATTATAAAAGCTTACTTTTAAAGTTAACTCTTTCATATTTAATTTGCTTTATAGATTTAATTATTTATATCGACGAAGAAGTATTTAAGAATTTTAGTGAATAATTAAAACATTAACAAACACAGAAATCTCACCAATATTAGCAGAAGAATATCGTCGATTATCCTTGCTATTTTATGCATCGCGTTGTACATAATCTTTCTTCAAAAACAGAGCTAAACTGTTATGTTGTCAGATTACATTGCAGCAAGCTCTGTTCAAATTTTATCACAAGACTTCTCAGTAATGTTTCTATCGATTGCTTCAGCGTATTCACTTCGATTATTTACTGCTAACAACAACTGATAAATATATTATTCCATCAGCTTGACTGCATTAATTATTTATTAATATACGTAAATATTACATGTATTTCACTGTTAATTCGTTTATAATTCTCAAGAATACTTCGATTACACTCTAGATTTTAATATCTGCAGTGTCTTAAAATATACATAAAACTTATTATAGAAAGAGCAATGATCAACATACATGGAAACGTTTTATAATTAAAACATGTTATCTGAAATATAATAAGAACACAGAGTTGTATCTGCTATTCTTCCATACTGATACAGACAGCTGTCTATAGACAATGCAGATACTGTAGCTACAAAGCTGCTGTTGTTGCTGCATTGGTCGCAGATTCAAACGATGTAAATCGATTGCTTCAGAAAATCGTAGATCTGGAAATAAAGGAGCAGCTGGCCCAGCTGCTAAGCTGCTGATATAATTCTGCATTGTGAGGGATGGCTAATTCAAGTAAGCCATCTGGCTGAAGTTTATATAAATTTTGATTTAAGTGCATAATTATAACTTCTTAGTAAAAGCAATATCTTGGGAAAACAGACTCTAATTAAAATGAAGGAAAAGAAATGTTTACATTGAACATGTAAGCAGAAGGAATGATTTATTTTTAAAAAATGCTGAGACAGATATAGGTTGAAGTCTATTTTATTTTTAGAAGTTTTTTTTTAAAAAAGTTAAAGTTTAATAATGCATAATAATATTATTGGAAGTCATCAATATTTGCTTTCAAAGATATTGAAACGTTATGTGTATGATAAATTATATTATAATTCACAACA
>JAQIXG010001342.1:0-22778 GCA_034700105.1 Oconnorella tubifera
ATTATAACTCAACTTCCTCTTCCTGATACAGTTGCTGACTTTTGGAGAATGGCTTTTGAATATAAATGTTCAGCGATTGTTTCACTGAATTGTGAAGACTTTGAAACTCCTAAATCTGAGGTATTATGTTGGCAATACAAGTTTTGTTTTAGTTTGGATAAGAATTCTTATAAGTTGATTTACAATAATTTGGTTTCAAAGTCTGTCACTTTAACAACTTACAGTATTTGATAATATGCACAATAACCTCAATTTTGTTATATTTACATTATGTCAAATTAATTGTTATAATGAATCAGTAACATTTTGAGTTAATCTATAATTGTGCCTTAATTATAATACATTATAATTATTTCTTGAAATTCCTCTGGGAACAATAATTGATTTCAAAATGTCTCTAAATTTTCTGCACTCTTATTCTGAAACAAAAATGACTAATGGACAGTCTGGTCAGTAAGTACACTTTCTCATACATATCACTATAACAATTCTTATATAATACTCAGTAAAACTCAAATAAGTAATATTAAAAGATGAGTATTAAATAAGTTAAATACTTGTAGACATATCCTGTCTATTGGCCGGTTGATGGACAAACTCTGAGACAGCTTGGTCCAATGAAAGTGAACCTCGTTTCCAGAACAGAACTAAACAATTCTGTAACTGAACGAACTCTTCAACTAACTTATAATAAATCGGTCAGTGTTGAAATATTTATATTTAAATATTACTTACATTACTACTTCAGGAAGTGATTGTTCATATTTTTCTCAAAATATTAAATATAGCAACATATCAGACATAATTACTAATCTTCTACGTTCTAATGGCAAATTATTTTTTTCTCAAAAATATAATGAATATTGAAATAAATGTACTTTTTAGAAACCAGTCATATATAATGATTTATTTTACAATATGTAAGATTAAATCTTTGTGCAATTTGTAGAAAGACCAGGAGCCAGTTAGTGTTCGACACTTTCAGTTGACAAATTGGTCATCAGATATGGAGACACCAGAAAGTATACAAGATCTTGTTGATGTTATTGAAATCTTGACCAGAAGACAATCTCAGTCTAGTAACCCTATCATCATTCAATGTCTGTAAGTTTTTGTTCTGCATTCTATGGCATTATTTCTTATGTTCACCAATTTTCTATTAACATTGAAATTATGACTTATTTATTAAAATATTATAATATAAATATTATTTATTAAATTTATTAAAAAACTTATTTATTGTATTAGCATACAAGTAAAGTTACTTTGTATGCTAATTGTTATGTTTTAGTCTTAATTTACTGATTTTTACAAGATTTACTTTATTTCTAGAAATGGCTTCAGTCAAAGCGGTGTATTCGCTGCAGCGATGCGACTGATTGAAATGATTAAAGTTGATCAAGAAGTTGATGTCTTTTATGCGTGCAGATGTGTTATGGCTGACTGTCCTTTAGCCATACAATCTATGGTTTGTTTATTCAATTTACTCTTTTTTTATTTTACATAAAAATTATATGTTCAGCTGTTTACCAGATCAATCTATATGATTTAGACTGAAAGTAGTATGTCGTAGTGCTGTTTGTAATTTAATACTAATATAAGGAATTGATTTTTATCTAATAGAATTATGTGCCTAATGGATTAAGTCATCAATGAGTATCATTATTGACTGTATACATGATACAGTCAAAATTCTATACTTGAATTTGACTGTTTTTTGCTGTTTCAGACTCAATATCGATTTCTGTATGAATTTGCAGCTTTCTACCTGCATCAGTTTGATACCTATGCCAACTTTAAATGATTTTTAATAAACTGTGATTGTAGTGTAATTTATTTTAATCAAGTAACTTTATTATTATTAAAAAGACTATTGCATTATTCAACTTATTATCTAATTTAACTTCAATGTGTTATGTGGAGCTATTATTATGATGCCAGTTACTATAGATGTAAGATATTTACTAGATTGAAATTTTATTAGGCTTATAGATTAGAACGTTTGCCCGCAGTAATAAACATTGTAATCCTGGAAACTAAAAAATTTCTTGTCATCATTTCAAAAATATAATTAAAAGGGAATGTGATTTGTGTGATCTTTTGATAATACATTATATCTCTCATTACTCAATGAGAGATATAATGTATTATAATTATTTAGTTATTAATACTAAAAAATACTCACAATACGGTACTAAGAAATTCTCACATAGAAAATTGTCAAAGAGTTTATTAAAGTTGCAATCCACTAAGATGATAGATAAGACAATACGAGAAAATAGTCTGATAAATTAGTAATAATATAGAATACTTTACAATTTAGAGACTAATCATTTTCATTTACTTTAACACTCTATAGTCTTGGTTGCTAAAAAATATTTTTATGTTTTTGTTTACATTCTCCTTATTTTGTTTAATTTTGAAAACTAACTCTTTTATTTAAAAAAACAAAACAAATTTATTCATTTATTAGTCAATTTTTTATTATCAGTTTTGCTATTATAAATGTTATTCATTAGATTAGTTGTCTATATAAGTTTGCAATGTAAGATTGATTTATAACATAGAGTAATAGCTTTATACGTTGGATAAGATTTATGGAGCAATCTGAATACTTTATAACTGGCACTTGTCAGGGAATGTGTCCTGAAAAAGAAATCAATATGTAAGCTTTCTTTCATGTCTGATAAAATAAATTTAAAACAAATTTGCGAGCTTATTATAATGGCATTATATTGAATATCTTAACTTAATAGGATTGCAAGGAGACATTCGGTTTCGCACCTCATCGGGTTTCAAAAATAAATTTGATGAACATATATAAGAAAGGTACAGAGCGATTCTAGCATTTAGTTAAGTGTTATCACGATATTTTAATATCAAATAGTAGTAGCACCTAATATAATATACTAAATCTATATATGGAATTTAATATGATCATTTGTACAATTATATATATATACAAATGATCTTATATAAAAATGAAATTATTATGTTCTATAGGAGAGAAACTGCTGGCCTCCTGCACTACTTTGAAACATTGCCAAAGATTAATGGTCAAAAACGGTAAGCTTTATTTTTTAAAGAATCGCAATTGCAATTGGATTATTAAATAACTTAATTTAGTAAGTTTTTTTAAGATATATATATATAAATATAAAGAACCCTCTCATATATAGAGAGGGTTATAGTCAAGATTTTTAACAAAGATTAATAAATTGAAAGCGACCACCCCCTATTAGGTGTAGATAATTTCAACTATGCCTGTTATCAAGGCTTGTTAGACAAGTGGATTCCCAATCGATAGGTCCAGGTTTGAATCCCGGATAGCAGTAGCAGTAACTGGATAGCGATAACAGTAACTCATCCCGGATTTCTCTAACTAGCTTCATCCTTCAGTAAGACGCTTAAATTGAGAGCTTGGTCTTCAACATCGTTCATATTATACGGTAATCCAGATGTTAAACGTAAACTTTAAACGTAACGTTATGCCTGAAATTAAATTAATGCGATGTACGTAGAGTGACTTTTGTTGTCAGTTCATTGGCAGACAGAGAGCGAGTGGTGAAAGAGTACACTCGTCCTGCCGCTGGTAAGGATACGTTGCACGCAGAAGACCTAAGACCTGCGAGTGTACTTGTCACCACCTGCCAGTATCTCATTAATAGGTACCTTTTATTAATCTTAATCCTCTGTAATTTGACTGAGTTTGAACTTTGAATATCTGCGAGAATTACGGTTTCTTTAGACTGTATATAAAGAAACCGTAATTGCAATGTGATTCAGGAAGAAAAATTCTAAGGAAAATTTACTTCAACACAGTGTCTGTGTTGAGAGTTGTGTGTTTACAATTCGGTATGTTTTAGCTAGTTTAATTTGCAGCAAGATCTTGTTAGTAAACTTCCCTTTATGGCACTGTGTTCCTATATTGCTATTATTATCATTGTTTTTTATAACTGTGTTTTATCATTTTTATTTGTTTATTTATTTAGTTTTTAATAATTGTTTTTTATAACTGTTCATTCACTGTCTTCCACTGCCAATGTTTTCTCATTCAACTGTCAATTTGAATTGAAATTTTTAAACTCTCACATGATGTTAAATCTTCCATGTATATTCTGTCGCTAGAATAGTTCCTAGTGTTGAGATGCAGTGGTGTCGTGTTTATGACTTTGTGTTTGATCGTCTGCGCGCTATCAGACAAGACATGGTCATACAACGCTTGGAGGGACGCGACGCTATTGACATCCTGCAAGTCATTGCGCGATTTCATATTTACGCATCATACAGGTGATGACGCGTCAAATGTAGTTATTACAGAGTTTGTTTCATTTATTTTATTTCTTTTTTACTTTGTATAACTATTATTAATTCAGATAATTTTTATTAATTTTGGTAACTATTATTAGTTTGTTAATTCGATAACTATTATTATATTCTAATCAGATGCTTTATGATGAGTTTATCTATTTTACGAAACATTTAGTTGCTTCATCCCGCTACAATGTTTATTTGTTCTCCCTATAAAATGTAAAGCAGTTTATTCTTTTAAATGTTGAAAAATTCTTAATATTGTCATTTAACTTTTACTATAGAAAAAACAAATATTGTAATGTTAACATTTTACTGCATTGTTGTTGTTAAACTTTCAGACTTTGCAATGAAACTCAGCACAATTACGATTCTAAGATAAATGGCACGCATTTACAGGAATGTTTAAAACGTCTCATGGTCTTTTACGAGCATTACGAAGTGTCGATTGAGCACTGGGGAGAATTTGTCGCATTTTATCTTCTTGTTAATATCAACGATGCAGAGGCTTTATCATTGGGACTCAATTTGAAGCGAAAACTAAAGTATATATTTATTTTGTTTACTTACTTTTATTTAAAGTAACTTTATTTAGAGCTTAGTAACTTTGTAACTTTTATTTTAAGCAGAGTTTCATCTTATTCTTAAAGTGTAGGTATTTTAACGCAGTAAAACATTTATGTAATATTATTAAAGTTGCTTTAACTTTTATATATCCTTTGAAAAGTGATATTACTATCTTATAAAGCTATCTTATTGAGCATCCTACTTAAGATGCTAGTTATATTTTTCAAGTTTCTAATGATTTGAATCTACGATATATGGTTTTTAAATATCTTGGATTCAAATAATTGAATATCATTTTGGATACTGAGTATAATTTAAGATATTCAGTATAATTTAAGATACTGAAAGAGATACACAGTCTGAATATGATTATGTTTTATTTTTTAGAGGTTGTTCGGTGTTTCAGTTAGCATTATCGGCTAGTTTATCTTGGTGGAAGGGCAATTATATCAGAACACTTCGAATTATTCATCAGTTGCCCTATTTACATGCGTGCTCTGTACACAGGCATATTGCTAGCATGCGCAGGTAGGCAGTTGTAGCAATGATATGGTATGTTTATCATATTATTGAAAAGATATGATTTACTGTAATATCTTTTGTAAAAAGCTTTGTTTTAATAATCTAATTATTATTTCTTTACCAGTAATAGGCAGTATACTGATATTGCTTGCAATTCCAGTTGAACTAATTATTCTCAATACTTTTCTTATCAATGCGTAATATTGTATATAATATCGCTAATTTCTGTGTAACATTGTATCTATTACTGATATTTTAGTTCAGCTCTTTGTGTTATGAGTTCTGGATTCAATGGTAAATCTCTTTCCTATCCTCTCTCTCATCTCTCTCTACTTTTACTCTGTGACTCCACAACACACGCTGAGACATTGTGTAGAGAATGTGGTCTGCAAATCATCAGTGATAGAGTTACCTTCTCTAAAGTTGACTTTCATCCAATTTCCAATGTAAGATCTTTTCAGTATAAAGTTAATAGCTAGACGTTAATGAATACAGTAACTTGAAAGATCTTTATCAAGAATTAATAATCCTTACAGTTGATATATGGTTTTTTGATTTAGCAAGTTAAAATTTTAATTATCAAATTATAAGTATAAAATTATAAATAATATAATTATATATCAATCTGAATTGATTTTATTTATGGTTAATTGTTACAAGTCTTTACTTGTTTTCATTGACAGGTTATGAAAGAGCGTTGTGATTGGTTAGACAGAAAACTAGCTCAAGTGACATCTATCAGTGATCTACTTTTATCAGGATTCACTAAAAGTGAAAATGATGTTGTTGCTAGTATTAAAACTCTGCATTTGAATGATAATGATGAACTTAATAGAATAGAACTGTAGTCATTTTAATTATCAAAGAATTTTATCATTATTATCATCTTCATTATAAGTAGATTGTATTATATTTTAAGATAGAGGTTGATTATAAGCAGTCAATGAGAAAATGATTAAATTTCTGGCTCAGTTTTGTATTTTAAAACTGCTGTCTAGTTTACACGGACTGATGTTTGTAGTTGTTTTAAAAATATTAGTAACTTTGTTTTGTTATAAACTGATATAAATACATATTTTGTGCCAAAAATAAAGGGAGATTCATGCTAAACGATGTAAATTATTATTTTTTCGAATTGAAATAAAATGCATTAAAGTCATGCTTTATATAGCTTTGATACAGTCCTCTGATATTGTTTGTACTATATATTTTGAGAAAATAAACTAATGTTTCTTTCTAATTGTTTTTATTCTGATGTGACATTGCGTATGCAGAGTCTCTGACAGTTGTCATCACTTGTTGCACCCTTTATCTAGATGCTCACTTTAATAATTTGACATTACATTATGTATTTTGATAAGGTTAAGATTAGGTTAAATGTCTGGAACATGATGTTATGCGAAAGATGTCAAAGACGTAGCTGTCAATTTAAGCGTCTTACTGAAGGGTGCAGCTAGTTAGAGAAATAGTGAACTATCCGAGATTCGAACCTGGATCTATTGATTTTGAATTCATAGCTCTAAGCACTTCACTAACGGGCCTGAATTTGTTTTAATTATAACCTTTGTGTTTGTCTTCTATTTATATTGAAGTTTTGACTATTTTTATAATTTATTTTAATAGAATTATGGTTGTTGTTATAGCATACTTGGTAATGTGATCTCTTTTATTTTCAGCAAAGTTTTTGCCGATTACAAACTGATTAACATAGTACGAATCGTATCTTTTAAGTATCACAACGATACTGAAAAAAAGGTGTCTAAAGACTTGAAAGTTTATAATACAGTGTAGATGTATGGCATATGTATGCATACTGGTTCATTCTAATAAACATTTATACATAGATTATACACGCGTTACTGTATTACTTTCTATAAAAGTTGATGATATGGTTTTATAGGCCTATTCATTTCACGTGTTACATTTTTTCGCTTATATATTACTTCATCAAAGTGCTCATTATTTCATGATAATTCTCCTCGTCTTAATTTGAGTTCGATTCACGCGCGTTTTCGTTCATATTATCCTAATCATTAACTTCATTTAACGCTTCAATTTAACGCTCATTTATATTAAATATCCTTGCCTCGCTTAAATTCAAACTCCTATTTATTCTTCGACCAAATCTTCCATGCTGACTTAAACTGACTGATTTTCAAGTCTACCAACCTGCCGTCGACTCTACATGAAAGTAGAACCAATAAACCTGAGCACAATGCAGCCCTTCCTATCTCACTGAAAGGCAACCTAACTTCACACGACACTACCCCATGTGGGCCGGCTTCAATGGTTACATTTCAATTTCCCAATATACAATTTATAGCTATACACTAATTGGACCCCAGCGCGGCCGGACTGACCGCTAAACTATCGCTGTGACTCGGACAAAGCGAGGTGACGGGGGGAAGGCGGAACGGACGTGTGAAATTTGAATTGAAGGATATAATAGGGAACGATGGACATTAGATGAGGTGTTAAGCAGAGTATTGAGTGATAGAAAGGTGTGATTTTAGTGGATAATTTACATTAAATTTGTGTCTAGTTTGATATCATGCTGATGAAAAAGTAGCAATAGCGAGTTTTTCCAGTTACGAAATGATCGGTAATTTATATCAATCCAGGATAAAAATATAATTCTGCAATTGCCTATAATAGTCCTGTAATATCTGTGAACAGTGAACTTTTACGATATTTTGTGTAGACATATTTTACATATTTTATTATTGTGTAACATATTTTACGATATGTTGTGCAAGAATCGTTTGTAAAACAAATTATTGAGAAAATAAGTACATTTATTTTTAAGCATAAAATCTTGTCAATATGTTTAGTTAGGCCTGTAAAGTACTATTTATTCTTTAAGTAATGTTGTGTTCACTAAATGCAAGATTGTATAATATCTTAAAACTTTTTTATCTATTTCTACTGATTACAATGATTAACCGATTAATATTTGTGTATATTCAAGTAGGAATGCAAATCAGTGAATTACTAGTTTTTGTTAATTATATTATCTAATTTGTTTTATAATATACACTTGTCGCAGTAGTCGGCTTCCTTATAATTTATAAAGACAGAAACGATTATATCTTAAGTTAATTGTTATATGTTTAACTCCAAATATAAAATAGTTTTTTAACATTTCTGTTAAACAAACAAACAAATACAAGATGATCTCGGTACTATAAAAATGGCTTTAATTTCTCCATTTCACGAAATACACTCAGAATATCATATCTCTTAGTCAAATACTTGTTATATGTGACACGTCGTCTCTTCATTACTTCAGACAATAGCAGAAGCTCTTCTCAAAAGCATGTCGAATTTGCGATATATCTGATTCCCTTTAAAACCATGTCATAATATCTCGAACATCTCAACAGCATCGCATATCTTACTTAAAACTCATTTTCAGTCCGTGGTATAGTCTTACAATAACGCATTGGACATTGAAGAGATGGGCTGAACACATCCCTCCTTGCTCTCAGCACAGATGTCATGTCTTCCAGGTATTCATCCGCCGCGGGCACGAATACGTGCGAGCAATATAGTCACCGTCAATTCAAAAGACATCATTTGTGTAGAGTCCTGAATGGCTGCTGTCGTATTGTAATGTAAGAAGAAGACTCGATGTAACGTACAGTCATTGTCATTCTTTGAGATTTTATCAAGTATTAAGTTTGAAGACGAGACTGGACCATTTCTGGGTATTTTTGGATTTTACGAGTAGCGGTTCATTGATATCTACAGGAGAAGGAGAATCCATTAAACTTCAAGTAGATGTACTCCTTTACGTCTCTAAATATATTTTCCCATTACATATTCTACTCCATCTGTATTATGAAATAGGGAGAATCGCATGGGATAAGATTAGCGATTGCTGGAGTAAGGGAAGAGAGATGGCTTATAATATAATTTAAACAAAATCCATAGTAAAATGTCTGTAACATCAATTTATCCTCATTTTATTCGAGGTTACATATATAGTTCAGGCCCTCAGGGTGTAGCAGAAGTAGATTCGAAAAATATGGATAAGTAGGAGGGCAGATCGGAAAGGCGCGAATTTTGATCATTCAAATTTTTGGATTTGTTCATCTTTCGTTTTTTATTTTCATTCATTTTCGAAATGGTGGATCATGGAGCGAGGATAAGTTTTCTTTAACTTTCTAGAACAAACTTACAATTATTCATTTCTAATCATTCCCTTTAGACCTATAGAAAGGTCTAGTAAACTACAGTACAGTACAATAATAATATAATGCATTTCCGTTAGAAGTTATGGAGTACAAAATTCTTCTAAATCAGCACTGGAATTTTTGCAAGGAAACTTGATCGATGATCCTAATAACACTATGGCTATCTAAATGCTTAGCATATCCTTAAGTTCATTTGACCAAAGGGCTGTATTAAATCTCTGCGGCATTTGTCGACGTGTCAACTTAAGCTACCACTTAATCATCGTTTTTAAATCGACGGCTCTTCACTAATATATCCGTAGATGGTATAAAATGCATTTAGAGAATTGTAAAGTAATATGTCAGGATATGACTGCCATTGTAGCTTATTTGTCAAGGCGCTTATTAGCAACAATAATTATTTTTGCTCTATATATATTATCGCTGTTGTAATTTTGCTTTTTTAGCTTCTCGCATAATTAGTGGAAACTATAGGCACATGCAGCCCATAGAAAGTGTCCGTTAGAACAATATTTTACTAAAGTTGCTATAAATTTCGCTAACGATTTATTTTAAGCCGCTTTTCGTAGCATTATATTATTGGTTTGATTTTATGTATTTAATTGATTTAGGATTGTCGTGAAATCAGAAAAAAATACTAATTCATGACGCAAATTAAGTTTTTCTTTGATAATTAGTCAAATGATCCCAATTCTTTTTCCAATATGAGAATTTAAATAAACTTTTTATAAACTTATAACATAATTTCTTTATATTAATTTAAATTGTTACTTGACATCAATCCTTAATAAATGATTGACGCATGAGACGGTGGATTACATTTTGAAATAAAAACTGAATAGGAACATGTTTTGTTTAGTTCTATAATTCATTCGCAGTATTTTAACATTACATTTCACGATCAACAGACTGAACTTGCAAGAATATACTGGAGACTGTCGTTTATGCCATTAATTATTAATCCATTGATCAATAAGTTTTAGTGAGCCCAAATACAATGCACATGACACAATTGATACGTGATTTCAATATCAGATTAAAATAATATGACAGTCGGATAGAATTATGAATGCAATATAGTTACTGATTCATGGATTTTTTAAGAAGAGAAAAAGCGTTTTTTGACAACATGTATTTTAAATTTCTACAAAGCGATCTTTCTCCTTCATGGTTTTGATCAGTGGCGTAACTCTCTGACCACGGGCCACACAGCAAGTTTTTGTACTCGGGCCCATTCAATTAAAATGCCATAAAAATTAACGTCAAATTTGGGAATTTTTCTCTCAAAAAATACCTACATTAAACCAGTTTCGACAGTGATGACCTTTTTTCAGTCATAACTCTTTTTTGTGCCACATGAGCTTACTTTTACAATTACAAGTTACAAATAATTATTGTAACATTGTAACACTACCCTAATAAATTCTCACAATTTTTTTTTATTTTGGGTCGGGATGGGCCCCTCAACACGCCCGGGCCCCGCAGCATTGCTGTAGTTACACCACTGGTTTTGATCGATGCGGGAGAGTAAAATACTGTAAAATCATATCTTTTAAATTTACCATAATATACTGAGGATTATATTTTTATATCAAATCAATTGTTGTAATAAGAAACATAAAAATAGTACAACTAAATATAAATGTTAAAAAGCGACTGCAGCTTATTTTACGAAGATAATGTTTTCATTCAAATACTTACAAAAATGCTAATAAAAGAACGTATTCATCATCATTTGATTACCATCTTTTCTGATCAGATAACGTCTTGTATACTATGAGATTTGTGTTGACGATGATTTTAATCCGTATGAGCATATGATGATTTTAACTCGCTTGTAAGACGCTCTTAATCAAACCAGCTCGCTTGATGATTGCAATGTCCGCATTATAATGTTATATTCGTTTAGGTGCAGTTTTAGCAACAAATGCATGGGGATTACGAAATAATTCTTATTTTAGTTTTATGCTCAAATTCAAATATTTAAATTCTATTTATGCATGTAGTGTTTTAGGATATTTAAACCGTATAGTTTTTTTTAAAGCGATTCATTATCCTTGCAAGCAAATAATTGTTTTAAAAACTTTACTGATACCTATCTTCATTGTTGTGTGATTTAAATAAATATCTGTCTACCTGCAGTTTAATCAATAAATCAATGTCTAAATTTAAATACAATATAGTTAAACATTAATGTTTACTTTTATTTGGTACGTATATATTGTTTCTTTATAGTGTTGAAAAATACATAAGAAAACGTTTAAACATTTGAACTCTCACGGAAAAGAAGTTAATAGATTTTAAACGAACCAAAAAATCTAATTTTTGATAAAGTAAAGCAATGTTCTTTATAAATACAAATAACTTTCCTCATACTTGTAAAATATTCATTCATTTATAATTTAAAACATCCGTTATTTCAACATTTAACACTAAACCCAATCAATTAAAGCAATAACCATCTATTTACAACGAAACACGTTACGAATATAGACATCCTCAAGTCACGAAATTCAATACCATTTAGCACAAAGCCTATAAGCATAATATTATTATAATAGATCCTGGGCATCACAAAGAAAAGGTATCTCTTCTCGTCAGTCTATTTCTAAAGCCAGTCCGTCAAGTTCGAATATATAATTTACGCCAAGTACTCTGTCGACACGAAGCTATCACAATAGCAGCCAGGCTGATTGAATTGATAGAGGATGACATTTATATATCAACGTATCATCATCGACTACCGTTTAGCGCGACGACGACGCCAGACGTCGCGCTACTTGACGGCGACACTAAGCGAAGCTAATTGTATTCGTCCCTCTCCCTCGTTACTGCTCGATTATTTCTACAGAGTAGTTACTCGAGGGTTATTACTACCACGGGGTAATTACAATCCTCGCTGTCAATGAAGAGATTATCCGGATCGTTGAACTTTTTAAACGTGGTAACGCCATCTAGTCTCGACTCTATCATGATATATATCTATGTATTTTATATTATAAGGAAATGTAATGCAGAAGTCTTTAGAAATGATATATGTCTAGATATGACATTGAACAGTGTGAGTTTGCAGTTAATTGTAGGCAGAGCTAATCGCCTGTCAACAGTTTGATTCAGATGAGAATCTTATCATTTAAATCTGCACTTATCAAAGTGTATTCATATAGAGTTTATATTTAATTGACTACAGTTATTAAAGATCATAGCATACATGATCATACTTGATAACTCGAATATTAAACGAATCTCACTGAACTGAAAAATCAAATTAAATTGCATTTGATAAGCCTATTTGTACAATCTGTTGCGTATTGCATATAATATACGATACAGTACTATATATCACCATATATGATATGATATATTTTACATAAACTATATATTTGTATGATTTATAATATATGTGGCATGGATCTACTAAAATTGAATTAGTATGAATAGTTATTATAATAATAATATATTATTAGTAAAGTTTTCTTGGAATAGAATATTTTAACAATATAAATTATGTCCTAAAAATAGATTTTAAATGAAAACTATAATGCAAAATCACCTCTTAATCAAATTTTTTAAACTCAGTATATACAAACATAAATTGTTGCGATTTTAACAATTATAATCATGATATATTCCTGTGTTCGCTTTTGTGTGTGCCCTTGCAAAAATTATTTCTAACTTTTATATTATAATATAAATTTATTCTAAAATTCTTTCGTTTCTACTAAACTATATCTTATCACGTTAAAATCGCTTAATTTACTTACAAGATTACGAGTCCATCCAGTTAAACGCTCGTGAAGAAATTCGAGACGAACACTTCAACAGATTGTGTTTAAATTACGTTTATAGTGTAAACGTACACCTTCGTATATACAGCTGGAGACGTCAAGTGACCGTGTTATCGTTGTAATAATACCCCCATCAAAGTCAAGTTCACTCATCACTTGAATAAGCACTAAATCTGAAAAGACTCATTCGATACTTCCCTCGGAATGATCTCGAACTAATGATGAAAAGTTCTTCGCTAATACTTTGTTGAATTCCTTATTATGTTTCTATAATCAATTTGATGTAATAGAGCACTTAGGTCTTATTGTATGTATACACTCAGTTCACACTTGATGATATGTTGTAATTAGCCTCGTTATTTTGAAGATCAGATGAATTCAATTGCGATTCGGTTATCGAGAGTAAATTATTGACGAGTTTTGCAGTGCAGTGCAGTGCAATTGTTGGACATCCAGCCAAGTTGCGACTTTTAGTCGGTTCACTGTAGTATGGCATTTAGCTTTAGCCTTCTATTTACTGCAACACTGCAGGAAGTCTAAATAATCAAACTGTACAAAAGACCATTGGCTTTATTAGTTATAGAATGTTGTAGTTATTTTGGCTCAAAATTTACTGTGACTTTTATTAATTCAATTAAAATTTGGATTTCATTCTTGGTTTTGTGAATCGGCCTATTAAAACTTCTAAGTATCTAACTTTTTTTTACATATTCAATTAAAAATATCTTTATTAAATTATTTCTTCAATTAAAATGTCAGTAAGTTATAGGCAGGGGGGGGGGAATACTTTATTATTATGGAATAAAATCATTCTCTTTAAAATGATTAGACCGTATTATATGAAACATCTAAATGATCATTTTTGTATTTTTCAGTTGAATTGACTGATTTTGTTCCATTGAGCAAAATTTCTCCACATAATCTCTAGACTATTAACCATAGTCCTTAATCATTTATATGACCTATAAAACAACACTACTCCTATCGTAAATCGCATCCACACACAATCCGCCGTTCCTGAATTTCATTTATATTATTGAAACACTACAAGTGTAGTAACAAATTTAAAATCTCTCGCACTCGTATCCGGTATTGGATAGTCTTACAAATGCGAGTAGATCTAGAGATTCCGCTCAAATAAACATTTCTTCAGAGAGATGCAAGTGCAGCCTGCACTTCGTTATCTATTTTCTCTTTATCGTGTTTCAGCGGGGACGCCGGGACGGACCGTTGGTCGGAACACATGATCCGCTTGTATCAACAATTCGCAAATCGACGCTAAACGGCAATGAGTGCTCGAGTCGCGGGGTAATAACAAATTGTGCAACATTGCAACAACTTTAGCATCTCGTGTTTGGCAAAGTGCAAATTGATAGAGGTTAGATTTATGCGAATATTTCAAATAGTTTATAAAAATTTAAGATCAGAAACTAGAACATTGATCTGATGTCTCAGTTTTATACCCCCCCCCCCCTCCTTAAGTTATGGGGATAAGTCAATGTTGGAAACTATAGTTAAAACAATCCAAAAAGGAAAAATCAGGTATACACTCAAACAAAGCTACACATTATTAAAAATAGTGAATTTCTTAAATAAATAATAAATAAATTTTATTTTAATATCTTCAGAAAACAGCTTTTTATTTTAATATCTGCAGCATCCTATAATATCTGATGCGTTAATCAGTTTTCTACAGCAGTTTTCTACAGCGTTCAGATACATGGTTGTAGCTTTTCTAATGAAATATCGTAGTCAATTTATTTGTAATTAAGTCAGATTGACCCGCACCTGCAGCCTTGGATGCTGGAAGGCTTCTGTATCATCAGCAGTGTCAAGCTAACAATAGCACCACGTGACATGCGAGAGATGAATAAACGCATCACATGAATAAGCTGATTTCGTAAAGCATTAGATTAAAAGTTATTAGTAAAGTTGATGCTCATATCTTTGATTGCAAAATGTAATAAAATTTTGCTTGAAACTTAAAATATATAAAAATACAGCAGTATTAATATCTGTTGAACAAGTATTGCAAATAAAATTCAGTTGACCAAATAATCTATTGTAAATATTAAATATTTAGAGTAGACACGACAGCAATGATTTAACTATTACAATTCAAACACGAATATCATTACCACGGCTTAATAACTTAACGAGTCATCGATGAAAACGATGAAGAAACTTTCTCGAGACAATCATATTACCTTAAAGAAAGAATGAAAACTGTCAGTCAATTTTAACACTAATTCCCAAACAGCTCTGTCGACACACACTGACAAAAAATTAAATCATCAACTGTCCATTAGGAGAACTATCAAAGTATTATTGCATTGTTTGTGTGTAGAGCTCGGAGACATTACATAGATGAATCAGTTAATAAAACGCATGCAACTTTCGATAATGAAATTGTCTCAACGCTTTGAAACAATTTTCGTCAATAGCAAATGATTATTGTCGGCCAATTGTTATAAACGAAAACGATTTTCTTTCTTGAATGCATTGATCAGATTCTTCATATAATATAGATAGTTATCTGGTTGTGAAACGGATTATATTCTTATTGTGCATAAAAAAAATCAATATTTTAAAAGATGCATCCGATATTGATTTTCACTAAAACTTGTTCACTAATCAATTGTATGGACGCTTTCTTACATATCAATTAATTAAATATGTATGATGTCATAAATATACATTTAGTAAATATATATGTTGTAATGAATGTATATTAAATGTATTTTCTGATAAAATTCATATACAGGCATCATGATCTGTTTGTAAATATCGTTTATTTATAAGAATCTCATAGAAAGATTTTTAATAATAATTTAGTTTAACCTTAGGGCAAAGGTTATGCAATTTTGTTTATTACATATTTAAGTTTTATATATAATTTATATTATTTATATGAAAATATACATGTACACCACAAAATACAATATTAATGACAATAATACGATACAAACTTAAATATACAATAATATATGCATTAAACATCCAATAATATATGACATTTTCAAGAGGTAAATCATGAAATAATGAATAAATAAATAAACTGAATGTCAATAATATCTTATTTCTGTTCGATATTTTACATCAACCATCGAGTGACAGTGTAATGAACGCCTCGTCTCACACCTACAACAGGAAAACGTTGATAATGTTTTATTTTCTATTTCTCTGAAATCGAGTACTTTATATTGAAGACGCGAAAAAGACTGATTGCGAAGGAAATTAGATTTTGTTTCCCGCAGGTTCATCGAGAGACAAACTCAAATTGTGTTATGTTTATTGAATGATCAATACACGCGGAGAGATCCCAAGGTGTATACATGCGGTACGCGTTCTTGCATAGTGTGAAACAGTTGAATGACTGGTACAAATTATATACTATCATTGTGTATATTTTAAGTCAATGGTTATACTCCGCTTTAAGTAAATACTCTGTTACGACTAATAACGTTAGACAGCCATTGAAAACCTGACATATGTATATAAGTATTAACTTGTATATGCATATTATGCATATTAGAATATAATGACAACAAAATATTAAGAATTGATTTAGCTATTTTTTAGCGAGAGTAAACTTCAAACAATAATAGTTAGATGCTGAAATGTGTTCTATTAACGATGACAAAATAGACAAATTAAATAAATTACATTCCGCTTGCAACATAGCAAGTAATGAATAAGAAACATTCAGTTTGATATTGTGTATATTGATTTATTATTGTAATAGTTTATGTATTATGCGTGAGTAAAAAATATATACGTTAATATAATTGTATTTATTGATTTTATTTTAAAAGACCTATAGTAATGTAATTATTTTTCATTATTAATTTACACAATATAATACAACAACTAAACATTATACTTTGTCTGAAACTCTCCTTAAATAAATCAAATATTCTCTTTTCTATTCTCTCTTATTCTTCTCTATTTCGTCTGTGAAAAGAGTGAGATTTTACGTTTTTACCACTCACCTCTGAGTTAACCGTCCACACAATCAGTTGACAAATGAAGCGAGACAGTCGAGCCGTGCACTTAGCCACTCGATGAAATCACGTCAATTAGACCTCGGTCTCCTCGACCAGTAAATCGACACGGAACGCGCATTTACTATTTACCTGTTATAAGAAACGACTGACCCCCTTCCTGTCAAATTTAGTTAAGGTCGCTCGAGTGCTCTTTACAATGAAACCCATTTTGTGGTGCAGTACGCTTGAGCGCCAGGCCTAATCTCATATATTATTAAGAGCTTCTTGGGTGGATGGATGGAACTTGAGCTTTGCGTTTCCATTTGCTGATGCTGCTTCGCATTGATTGCAATCGCATTAGCTACATTAGGATTAGGATTTGTGCTGGTTAAATAAATTACTGATAGTATTTATAAACATTGACATTAATTAAAGGCTTTAATGTTTCGCTGTAATCTGCAAGGTCATGCATTAGTAATGATCAATATTATTGTAACGACAAATTATGTTTAACAAAATTAGAATTTCTCATTTGCTTAATTATATTATCATCTATTTAAAAGTAATTAATCTTGGTTGCGTTTACTTCTCTCGCAATTTATTACTCAATATTGCTAAGCTTCATCGACATGTTTACAAGAGCTGGATTAATCGTTGTCTCTCAAAAATAAAGCATTTCTTTTTATGAAATCTCAGCTCAATTCGTTTACTTAATGTGCAAAGAGAGTAAAATCTAATGTTATATTGATTGGCAATTATACTTTCTAGAATTAATCTTTGTAAGAGAAAAAAAGACATTTTTATTTCAATGCATGAGTTTGTTTTCCATCACCCTTGATGCTTTTTAGTTACAGGTCTTTAGTTTCATTTCAGTTACAGATTTTTATGTTACTTTTAGTTTCAGATTTATATTTCAGTTTCAGATTATCACATTAATTTTACTTTCATTTTTTTACATTCGTCGAAAATAAATAAGTCAATTATGTCAAAGACATAATTGACTTATTTATTTATTACATTTATAAATGATTATAAAATATTCTTACATTCAACTACAAGAGCCATCAGCAAATAAACTATTGAAATAATTCAGATCCGATGTTATTTAATAAAAGATTGAGCACAATTAAACTTACATCAAAATTAAAATAAAGTACCTAAGTTATTAAGCTCAATTTTCCAAAAAATATCATGCAATATGATTAATATTAACTTTATAATCTTTATCATTTCACTTATCGTTCGTTTCGCTTCAGACAAAAAAATGATATAGTAAAACTCGTATCCTTTTATTATACTGCTTAAATTTAACAACGTTTAGCACTAAATTACATACCATAAAAAACACACAAAAGATCTTCCTCCTTCTGTCAGCTACACTCGTTATTTGAGACTTCATAATGAGCATCTATCCGCTGCCCGTGTCAGAGCCTCTCACCGCGGGGCGCCACGGTCCGGGATGGGCCCCTGTCGCCCCTCGATGTCTGGGACGAGTAATTACGCGTTATGAACGCGAACAACGTGACGCGCATGAACGGTCAACGTGTTTTTAGAAAAGTCATCGTTTTTGTGAGCGAGGACTGATCATTCTGTCTGACGTGATAAAGTGAATAGAGAACTGAATATTACAATATTGGCAGTTTTTTTTATCTTGGAAAGATCCATTTATAATAGCTTGTAATCGTTTGTTAATGCTGGTTTAGAATGATGATAATCTAGTGGACAAATTTCGAAAAAAACTGATTCAGACAGCTTAATTTTGAATAATTCGAGCATGATTTATTAATGATATCTTACGAGTCTGTAAAGTGTAGTGAGTATTATACGAAGTTACAATTGATGATAATTAGACAAATACACCATATTTATGCAATTTCAATTCAAATTGTTTAATTATAATGTAATATCTCATTGTATGAAGCAATTTTATGAGAGATGCAATGTTTAATTAACACCATTTGATTTTAATTTCGATGTAGAATCATATATTTATGAATGCTATATTTGTGTTATAACGGACTTAACGCACATTTTGTTTACAATAGTAGCGATCTTTTCACAATTTAAGCATTGAAATGTTTATTGGCTTATTAAAACAATTTATCTTTTATTGTTATCGATTTATAAAAACAATTGAATGAGTGATAACGATTCAACTTCTAATGCAAAAACTCGAGAATGCCATTCACTTCTTTAAAGTATTCATTTGAGTAATAAATGTAGTATTTGGTGTATATTATAATTAACATTATACTTGTGAAAAAAAAATCATTAAAATTGTAATTTTTATGTAATTTTTAGATTATGACCCCAAAAGATGCAAATGCATAATATATCCTATGATTTAATATTCTTTTTAAATTAGCAGAAGTAAGCATTTATAAACACACAAAATATATATTTTCAATTACGGACCAAATAAATAATTAATCGTACAGTTTAAATACTGTTGAAGCTCACCAATGTCAAGTAAAGAATCAATGAAGCTCAAAATAACATTATAGATAAATAGCTACATAAATTGATAGCTAGTGCATAGCTATCTAAAATAATACAACATTACTAATAAAATGCAACAAAATGCTTATAATAAATATTATAAAGTATATATATTTATCCTGTATTTATTTGGCTACATGTATATATCATAGTATAATTAATCATTTTTTAGCACAAGCAACATAATTATTTTTAAGCAAAATAACGTATCATCGTCTTGGTTTATTGGTTTTTAACGTCTGTCGCCCCCCGCCCCCTCTCCCCTGGCTTCAACCCTTTGTCTCAATTTCATTAAAGAATAAATCTAATAAAATTTAATAACATAAAATGTTTGGTCACTTGGAATGTGCCAATTTTAAATCCTAAACCTTAGCTACTTACTATATGTATACAAGAAATTGTTTGACTGTAATTAGAAGCTGAATTTTAGACTCAATATTATTTCAAAGAAGTACATTTTATATTTAAAAACTGTTTCTGCTAATAAATCAGCAAAAACATATTATCGTTATTATTGCATTCTGACTCAAAGAGTCCACACATATTAATTTACAATAAATTGAAATTGAAAGAGTACATTAACTATTATCTGTAGATTCTATTGTTTAACTTCACTAGCCCCTCCCCCTCTAGGCTGACCCATAGCCCTCGCTACAGCCTGCAGGCTGTAGTGACTATGTATCGCGTGCATATTAGGCGGGAGAGGAAGTCCAAGGGGCGGAACAAAACCACCCAATAGGGAATCAGTATTCATCGAGTGTATTCCAAAGAAAGATGAACGATTGATGAGAGGACTAGATCCGGAAAGAGGTCCAGAATGAAGAGATGACTGGGGCAGACTGTGCTCGAAGGGGAACACGCGGGAAGGAGTGAGGGAAAGTTTAGGACTCGTGTCTTCGTTTGTCCTTCTCTGCAGTAAAGTATCGCTCATCGATGACGAGGAATCATCATCGACGGAGATCGAGGGACTCGAGAGGTCTTCGTCTATGTCGATATCCGGGGAGGGACTCCTGAGGGAGAGACCCTCGGTCTCAGCGTCGTCGTCGAGGGGGAGCCGCTGACGGTGGGAGTGGGAGCTTGAAGGAGGGGGAGAGTCGAAGTCGTCGGGGGAGGGGGTGGAGCGGGTGGCGGTGGCGGCGGCGTGATGGCGCGATGACGTCGTGTCGTTGTTGTGTCGATGAAGCAGTCTGAAAGGATTAGAAATTGACTTGAAGTATATTTAAATGAATATTTACTACGTTATTGATTTATTTATGAACGTAGAAGAGAAATAAAGTATATGCAAAATGCCAAAACACCACCATTAACATCTAAAATAGACATTATATATAATAATAACAAGAAACACACGATAAAAAATTGTTTTTAGAATATATACTTAATTCTACAGCATGCAAGTAATATAACAGCAGTATAATTCGCATAAGAAACTAGCAAATTAATAATTTTAAAAATGTGAACAAAAGGAATAGGCCTACTGAGTATGGAGAGACAACAAATTACCAAAGAATTGAATATCTGCCATTGAAAATATTGTAACCTGTATAGACTATTATAGATAAAAATAGTTTATATATTCTCTGTATATTCTTCTATATCGACCTCTTAAAAACTACAAGCTAATCAAATCAATTTCTTTTAATTTCTGCTCTCATTTAATTGAAACAAATATCATCCGTACTCTATTTCATGTTTCTTCCAGCAGTACTAATATCTCTCCATTAGAAAGATTGAAATTTGATTGTTCAATCTCTCACTCGACTCATCTGCAAGCAATTACCTTAATCGTATGAGAACAAAAACTGATTCACGGTCGTGTTTTTTGAATGAGAATTATTTATCAATCAGAAAAGAAGAAACAAATTACCTTTAATTGAGCAACTTACATAGATTAGCCTATAGGATAAATATCTGTACATATGATAATAATAATGTGGAAAAGATATTGTTATGATCTTTTTGAATGATTACATCCAATTACTTAATTCATTGCAATATAATTCACAAAATCAGATGGCCTCAGTAATAATTCTTTCTTTATTTTATATAAATATTATTATTTGCTATAGCTGCTATTGCTCTATAATTTGAAATTGATCGATTTTTTAAGTGCATATAAGCTATAGGTAACAATAGTTTATTTTATTGTGAAAAAGTCAATTCGTAAAGAGGTGTACCTTCAAATTCTCTACTGATATTCATTTATTGAATGAATGGCTTTATGCAAATCAATTTGGAAATGCTTTGGGGGAAATATTCACAGTTGCAGTTTACAAGATAATGAATATACATTATATTAATTCCTTATTTAAATAAACAATAAAGATATATTATATTTCGTTATTGCAATCTACACGCGCATATAAATCGATGATTATAAAGATCTTTACTTTAAAATATAAATTATATTATTTTTGTACAAATCAAACCAATAACAATACAAATAACTTTACCAACATGCGTGCAACTCGCTTATATTTACAATGCAACAGCTCATCTGTAGTTTTTAAATGTAAACAAAACTGACTGAGTAACAATAATTTAACACGTGTGTTTTTTAATAGGGTAAATATATACTTGCTGCGTATCGTTGTTATAATCAACACTATTCATTCGGACGATTATACAGGTGTCAGAAAGCAAAGGTACACAGAGTGTAAGCGGGTCAATGTGATAAGATAAATTTACTTTATTAAGACTTAGTACAACACACATTTATCAAGTACAAAATATCACAGTTTAGACCCTCCACGTAATGTATGCCTGGATTATTAAATAATATATTTAATAAAGATATCGATAATTTTTATTCTCATGATGGTAGCATTTTCCATCTGTTGACAAAATTAGTAAAGTTTAGAAATAAGAGATTTCAGGCGATAGCGATTGTTTATTAAACTGTAACTATT
>JAQIXG010001343.1:0-22767 GCA_034700105.1 Oconnorella tubifera
ATCTTGAAAATTATTTTTATTATTTTGGACACGAGGGGGAAGTCGGGGGGGGGGGAAGCGGTAAGATTCAATTTAGAAACAGATCTTTCAGCACCTGCCACTAAAACCGGGGAAGTGAACAAAATTTGCAGCTCTATGGAAAAAGTGTGAAAATATTTCTCCTAATGACTTTGAAGTTATGTGATGAAAAATGTCAAAAGAATTTATTGACTTTTTATTTTGCATTCAATTAAAAGTTGTCATTTCTGAAAATAATTCTTCATGGTTTACATATTTGATTCCAATTTCAATCATTTCCATAAAATGTATATTTTGTTTCAAAGCCTTAACGCGAACTCCTAAGACTTCATGATATGATATTTAACTGTTTAATTTCGAATGTTTAACGTTTGTCACTGAAATGTTTTCTTTACTTGCTATACTTATTCAAACTATTAACTTACTTTAATTTATATTGTTTTTTAATGATCATGATACGCAAATACTAACAAATATTTTAGCATACTATAATGGTATAGTTTAAGCTTATATTGATCGTTGCAAATTTTTTACCTTTGTCCAATTTCAATCAAAATCAATCAATCACCATTTATACGCCAATTATTAACAACTCAATATTCTCATTATAAACTAATTAATTCGTAATTTGTTTAAATTCGTCAAATTAATCGCAGTTGAATCGACTTAAAAGTATAATATAACCAAAAAAAGTGCAAGTCTCGAGCGCAAGCACGAGATCCCATCATATAACATGTCTGCTATCAAATACACGCTCCTCTTTTTAATCTCCGATTAAACTTTACTAAATCTCCGATTAAACTTAATCCGCGATTTAACTTAATCTCCGATTAGGAGTCAATCGTCGATTAATTAGTCATGTCGTCCAATAATCACCTACCGCCTAAAGAGAACGCGCTGTTTAAGAGAATTTTGGTGAGTTTTTGCCTATTTTTAGGGAATTTTTCCGTTTTGTTTCCCTTTATATTTCCCTAGGGGGAAACTCATAGGGATCGTATAAAAGGCGGCACGATTGGTAGAATAAAATGAGGAAATATTAAAAAAATTGATTTTTTTATTTGCAGTATTAACGTTTATTCGATGGGATATATTGCGAGTTGTAAAATGAAGGTTAGGGGTAAGGTTGGATGGGATTTTGGATCTTGCGGATGGATTTATGAGAATAATATTTGATATAAACATTTATGCCTTTCTCGAACTAGTTAGAAGTTTAGCATTAGTGAAAATGTTGTAAAAAAATTAAATTGCGTGGTTAGAATTAGAGTAAAGGTAGAGATTTTTCTGGGTTCAAGTCAGATGATCACTTTTTAGGTTGACTCCACGTTGTTCTGATGATTTGACTTATTAATTGAGTTTTGATTTTGAAAAGGCAAGTTTTTCTGCGCATTAGACTCCATGTTCATGAGATGTTCATTTTACTTTATGAATCTTTGTTAGATATTTTGATGATAATCTATTGTAGCAGGTTTAGTCTTGTTGTCATTTCAAATACAGTTTTTAGTCAATTCTCTCAAATGTTTTTTTTATAGAAATGCTACGAGCAGAAGCAGTACAAGAATGGACTCAAGTTCGCTAAACAGATTCTCTCAAATCCTAAATTTTGCGATCATGGGGGTTAGTTTTGCATTTATGCATTTTGCTATAAAATTGTAATTTAGTTTCCAATCTTGTGTGGTTAATCAATGGTTGTAACTAAATGTTTTATCTGTTATTTGATTGAATTATTTACTTTAATCAGCGGTATATTCAACACACTGATCGAAATTGGTTAATGTTTGATAGAGAAGTGGTTAGAGCGCTAGACTCTATAAGGCACATAAGGATACAGCGCATAAGAATACAGCGAATGACAAGTTAGCAGATATGTAAAATCAGCTGGTTTAAGTTCAATTCTCATGGATTCAATTTTCATGAATTTTCGTGAATGTTTTGCAACTTTCTGCCCCCTTTAACAATATCATGTGGGACATTAGTCAGAAGACTGTAATCCATGACTTTAACTTAAATTTTTAATTTACTTGTGAGTAATGTTTTGATAAGAGACGGATTTTTAATGACGCAACGATCAGATGAAGATGACAAACAGTTGAGTTTCGTGTTATTTTATTTCTTGCAGAGACCCTTGCAATGAAAGGACTAACACTTAGCTGCCTTGGTAGAAAAGAAGAAGCGTACGATTTTGTACGAAAAGGATTAAAAAATAATCTCAAGAGTCATGTCTGTATCCTTCTAGGATTTTCTTTATATCGTCGTATCAACCTCTTTCCTGTGCGGCACGTAATATTACGTTTTATTGATATTTTCTGCCAATTCGCGAAACGTAAAATTGCGTTTTTATAGCCAGTGAAATCCGTAATATTGATGGCCGTAATATTACGCCTAGCGATGTTTTTCATACTGATTCGCTAGATGGCCTACTGGACTATAAAATCTTGATGAAAAACTATCAAAGACTAAAAATAAGTAAAATATTTACCTGTTGTTTCTTCACTGTCGATTTCAGTTTTCGTTTTCGGGTTTACAAATAAACACTGATACTTTGATAGTTTTAGCATTATTTTTTGATTCATATATAATTATATTTATATAATTGTATATGTATTTTATTATTTTTTACACAGTACCATGTCTGATAAACGGAATAATATATAAATCTACATTACGCAAACAAAATTTAATTTAAACATTTCACAGGAAAGGGGTTAAGTTTCTGATAGGCATATCCGATACATAATTTATATATATCGGATACGTCTGAGATATATTTAATATAATATGGTAATCCATGACGTTAAACTAAACCTTATGTTTGCGTATTGCTATTCTTAACTAAGTTGTCAGGTTGGCATGCGTACGGGTTATTACAGAGAGGAGATAGGAAATATGACGAGGCGATTAAATGCTATAGGAATGCTCTCAAATGGGACAAGGTTTCTATTCGTTGTTTATTTATTTATTGCTTATTTATTTTATTGTTTATTTGTTTATATTTCAATTTAAGAAAAATCTTGATTTCTGGTTTAGGCATAATATTAAAGAGTGCAGCGAGTTAGTAAAAGAGCACTTCTGGGACTTGGAACTAGTAACTTTTGACTAAGGAATCTGCACTCTTTAACTACTTCACTAATTTTATGATTCAAATAATTGGTGTGGCAATATAGCAGGAAAAGAATTTATAATTGTTTGGTCTAGCTTTTATTGAATGGGCAATTCAGTGGATTATTTGCCAGAATTTGGCATAACACTTTGTAAAGTATCACTTTATAGTCGTGACCTGTCAAAACAGTCGCGACAAATCGACTCCGACTATTGATTGTTAGGATTGGGGTTAGGATTTGGATTAGGGTTGAAGTTATGGTTAGAGTAAAGTATATTGTTAGTCAGGGTTAGGGTTATTAAATGAATTAAAGGAGGTCATTTTGTCTCGTTAATATATTCGGAGCCGTTAACACTCAGTTGAGTATTAAAATTTCTGCCATGGTAAATTTAAAAATTTGGAATCGATATTAATTATACTTGAATGGAAAATATATTAAAGCCATATCACGTCGTAACCTTTTAATTTATCACATTCTGTAATAGAATGTGATAAATTAAAATATCACATTGACTAATTGTAAATGAAATAAATATTGAGTAGACTCGAATAGTATCAGCTTATAGAGTAGTAATAATTTCATCATTCTCTGAGATTAAATAGCAATTATTTTCATAAAATTGTATTTATTATAGGACAACTTACAGATTCTCAGAGACTTATCGCTGTTACAAGTACAAATGAGAGATTTAGAGGGGTATAGGGTATGTTGATATTTATTTATTCATTTTTTTTATTTTTGTTATTGACGCAAAAATAATTACTTTAAAAAATAGTCACTGTTTAATAGTAAATAGTCATTATTTTTTTTGCTGATAGTGAAAAAGACAATAATAGTATCATGTAGATGTAAAATATTCTTTTTATTATAGGACAATTTTGTTATTTTAACCATTTGATGCATTTTAATTAATATATTTTACATATGTTAAAAACTGTTCCGTTTTGGAATTGCACAATTTTTCAGCCGTTTTCTTGATGTCGTTACAGGACACGAGATATCAGTTGTTGATCTTACGCCCGACACAGAGAGCGTCGTGGATTGGCTACGCGATGGCGTACCATCTACTCAACGACTATAATATGGCGCTGGAGATCCTGGAGGAATTCAGAAAGACTCAGACAAACGAGGTATAAATGACGTTTGTTTTGCGGTAAATGTAATAATTTAAGCCCGTTTGTTTTTGTATACAAAGTGTGATAAGGTAATAAAGTAGTTCTAAAGGTATTTATCATGGTATTGTAAGAAGACAGAATTTGTTCATTGGAAGGATAGAAATTTATGTTTTTGATTGAAAGGTTTATTTGACAGTGATCAAAGATAGTGTAGTGTGATTTGTGAAAATGTTCCCAAGTTAATTTTTAGGAATTAGAGTTATCAAAAAATGCACTGTTGCACACCTGTTAAGCGTTGTGCTGTAAATAAAACGTTATCGTCGTTACAAGAAAAAGTTATAATTTTTAGCGTTAGGATTTGAATTAGGATATTGGTTAAGGTTATGACTGGAGGTAGGTTAAGTGTTATGGTTAGGTTTAAGTTTAGGGTTGATTAGAGTTAGGGTTATTAAATGAATTGACTGGGTTATTTTGTGGGTTAATATATAATGTAGAGTTCTTTTGTCGTGGTACTAGGAGTAGAGTTGTTATTTTTATCTGTTGCAAGGTTATCAAAACCTCGGTTAAATAGATTGATGATAAATGTAAATCTTGTTAATTTATCTACTGAGATTATGTGACTGTAACTTCTATGTATGATAAGCAATCTTGTGTCCTATTTTTTGAGTTTATTCGTCGCAGTTAACGGGATACATTTGCTGCATGCGTAGGTGAAGTCTATAGATTATGAGCATGGTGAGATGCTACTCTATCAGTGCATGGTATTGATGGATGCAGGCAAATATAGAGAAGCCGTTGCACATCTAGAGAAAAACGAAGCGGAGATAGTGGACAAACTCGCTGTGGAGGAAACTAGAGGTGTTTCTTTTATGTCTTTTTATCATTTCTATCAAGCGCATTAGTCATTCTGTAATACAATGTTTTATATAGATTTTTATGGACTTTATTGGTAACTTTTTGTATTCTTTAAATAAGTAAAATATAAAGAAAAGAATAAAGAAGTTGTTAGATTATGCTGAGTGATATTGATTGTGAAAACTTTGAGAAGTTTTGAACAATCTTGATTGTGTCGGGTCACTTTTCACTCGGAGAAACATCAGATAGAGTAAAGCGTTTAAATCTAGTGTCAGTCACAAAGAGTGGTCCAGCGGGGTGAAGGAGGATGACCCGATGAAATTGTTGCAAAGTGTTGTTTTGTGTGAAAACATTTCATCGCGTGAAAGGCACAATGAAATGGAAACATCAGACATTTCAAAAATAAAAAGGCTGGCATTATCTTGCTATTTAATGACTGCATTTACATTTTACTTTTGTATGAAAAGGTTAATAGACAATTTACAGGTTTTTTGGAGAAATAAATGATAACTAAACGTTGAAATGTAATTCATAAATTGTTGGTTTCAATATGCGAATTCTTAATATCATAAGATAAAACACTGCCAACATATTTTGAAATATACAGTATCAATTAATCTTTAGTGTAAAGTCTTTTTGCATTACAGTGTAGAAAATGAATGAAATTGATTTGAATTTTAATAATGTTGAATACCATTTTACTGAATCGAGACTTTTAATGATAATTTTGTAACTTCATAACTATTGTCAAATAAGTAAATACAAACGGTAATAATTCTATATGTATTTCAGCGAAGCTTTACCTTGATGTTGATCACCGGATCCAGGCAGCTAAGATTTATGAGAAGTTAATTAATAGGAATCCTGAGAACTGCGCTTATTACGCCGGGTTAGAGTCTGCGTCTAAACCAGGTAATCATATAACTCGGTGACAATTAGTGTCTGGACTTTTGGTCTAGGACAATACGTCTACAGCCATTTGGTATGCGGACATTTGGTTTACTGAAAATTAGGGTTAGTGTGTAAGGGTTAGAGTTAGGGTTAAGGCTATGGTTAGGGTTATGGCTGGGTTAGGATTACTTTAAGGGCTACAGTTATAGTAGACCAAATTTCGGTAGATGTAGTGTCAAAGATCAAAACTTTGTAGACGAATTGATGAGGAAATTACTAAAACTCATCGGTTTAGTAAATTTACTAGTGATCCATTTATTTTCATTCATTTATACAGCACAGTTTAGCTGATTGATGACTGATGGATTCTAAATACAGTCGAGGAAGAAATTGTAAATTTTGAAATCTTGTAATGCTCAAATTTTTCAAAGTCAGTGTTGATGTCGCATGTGAAGACCATCAAATTCCGCATCCTGCTAAAGGGTGCAGCATTAATATATGAGTCATAACTGTCTTATATCGAGTCTTATTTTCTAACCTCCTTACCATAAGTTTTTACATTATCTTTGACATATATGAGAGCATGTATATTTGTTTTACGTTTACTGAATTGATTTATATTTGTTAAGATTTTTGTAATAAATGTGATTTAGAAAAGGAAGAACTGGACCAAGGAGTAAGACTTCAAATATATCTCGATGCATCGATAAAGTTTCCCAAGGCTCTCGCTCCTAAAAGGCTAATGCTGAATTTCATTAAAGGTTTCTTTATCGATATTTACTTTTTATGACTCAAATAAGTAACGTAGAATCTAATTTCAGTTTTATTTTAGATATTTGACAAAATATGTCACAGAATACTTATATTCAGTTTTTGAAGCTCCAATGCGATTCAGAGTAAATTGAATTTCAGTTTTAGGTACAACAACACAAAATGACTAGTTTTTTAATTATTAAAATTTATTTGTATTTGATATAAACCTAGTGCATTCTGTCAATTTCAATCCATTCTATGTAGCAAGATCACAACTTGTCATTAAATAATCTTTTTGTACTGATGTAACGTTAAAGTAGTAACGTATTATTGTTATGGATTACATGTTATTCATAGGAGACTTGTTTCGGATTGAAGTGGATCAATTTATGGTGAGCGCTTTAAGGAAAGGTGTTCCTCCTCTCTTTCGTAATCTTAGATCTCTCTACAATGATCCCGAAAAGGTAGATTTCTGTTTTCATATCTCCTTTCATTACATGATGTCATTTAAACAATGCAAGGTGCATGCAATTTGCAATCAATGACAATCCGTCTATAGAAGAGCCTTCGAGTGTGTTACTTTTTTCTGTTTAAGTGCCGTTTGAATTTATAATTCGTGGAATTTTCATTGTTTAATTGTACTTGTCAGGTTAAGACGATAGAAGAGGTTGCGCTGGGTTATGTGGAGAGTTTGAAGTCTTGCGAGTTGTTCCATCCGAATGGTTTGTCAAATTCTCCCAATTTATTTTGCTTGTGTCTTAATCTTTAGATGGGTCTGAGGGAAATTGTCTATGGACTTCTGGTCTATGATTCTATGACACAACATTCGTTGATATTGGTTTACCAATATTTAGTTTACTCTAACCCTAACTTTAGTCCTAACAGATATTTGTCTGCCTTAACCCTAATCATAGTCTTAACTTAATTATAGACCTAATCTGAGATGTAACCCTAACCCTAATGTCATAGTAGACCAAAATTTAATGTCTGTACTTAAACATAATGTTGTAGACCAAAAGTCTGTAGATCAGTTATCATGACAGCTCTCTAGATAGAAAATATATCTTACAAAATTACAAATTCAGATAATTTAAGTAGATAATTATAATTTACATTTAATTAATAATTTAAATAGATAATTTAAATATATAATTATATATTATGTGACGAAAAAGTATTCGTAAAATGTCTTATTTATTTCTAGATAAAACTGAAGACTTGGAAAGTCCCACGTCGTTGCTTTGGACGTACTACTATTTAGCGCAGCACTATGATCAGCTGCGCGACACGAAGCAAGCATTGCACTATATCAATACAGCTCTGGAACACACCATGACTCTCATTGAACTGTTTGTAGTCAAGGCTAGGATATATAAGGTTAGTATTAGAGAATGCTTCAGTACGAGGGATCATTTTATCATTCTCTAAGTGAATTTGAACAGATTCTAAATATAGCAATGTCTAAAAATAACGTCTAATATAGTTATTGAAATATACGGATTAGAATTAAATATATGGTTAACGTTAGAACTAATGCTAACTTTATTTAAATTTATGGGTTAGACTATGGCTATGGTTAAGGTTAGGGTTAGGCCTAACCTTAACCTAACGTTAATTTTAATCCTAGTCCACAGGTTTAGTAAAAACTAGTTTTAGTAAAGCTGTATTTAGACTTTCTATATTTAGAAACTGTGACAATTCAATTAGAGGATGGTAATATACTACTTGTCACTTGAAATTATTTGGTTTTCATAGTGCACCAGTAATAATATTATAGAAAGATTGCAGTTACCAGCAGCTTACAAAACAAGCTGTTTGATACATAGAAAGTTGTCTTATTTTAGCCTTTTAGATGTCCTGGGAAATAAAATCATCATAACCCTTTCTGTCAGATAAGTCAATCATTTTACCGCTTGAAGCTACAAGACATTTTTCATTTTGATATTTATTGACTATTATACTCTAACCTGAATCTTAACCTTAGATTAAAAGGTGTTATCGACTGCGGAAAATGATGTAGAAGATTTGAACTTCAGTCACCGATGTAAAAAGCCAACGCGCTACTGCTAGGCCATTGTCTTTATAATCTAGAAGAATATATTTTATATTGAAATAATATAAAATGATTCTATTTTATGCTATTTTTTAGCATGCGGGTGATATAGTGGAAGCAGTCAAGTGCCTAGATGAAGCTCAATCACTGGACACTGCTGATCGTTACATTAACTCCAAGTGCGCCAAGTACATGTTGAGAGCAAGTATGATCTCAGAGGCGGAACAAATGTGCTCCAAGTTCACTCGCGTATGTGTTGTACTATATGGGTTAAGTTTAACGTCGTGTATTGCGATATTATGACAACGTCTCAGACGTGGCTGTCAATTTCAGCGTCTTACTAAAAGGTGCAGCGAGTTGGAGAAATAGCGAGGTTTTAGGGATTTGAACCTGGACCTGTTCGAGTCCAGTTTGCTAATGATCTTGATACGTATATATCTATCTAATGATCTATTTATCTATCTATGTAATCTATTGATCCATTCAATTATTCATTTATTCCTTCGTTCATATACATGTAAATATAGTGTATAAAAATATATCAAAACAGAAAACTAATGCCGTAATGCTTGCACAAGCCACATTGTTTACAGCATAGTCTTACTTTTTTCTATCATTTTGTCATATCTTTACTAGCGCACATGGAATTAATTCGCTTTGTGATCAGAAATGATTAACTTTTCTTTTGCGTGTTTTAATACAAATCTTCAATGGAAAATACATATCTGGATTCATAGATATATACACTGAGTGATTATAATCCGGATTTTGGTCCTTTAGTATAATATCGTTTGATTATATTTGATGATTTCTAGGAAGGCATAAGTGCGACTGACAACTTACATGAGATGCAGTGCATGTGGTTTCAATTGGAGTGCGCTTGTGCTTATCAACGCATGGGCAAGTACGGAGAGGCTCTGAAGAAATGTCATGAAATTGATCGAGTCAGTCTTCTTCATTATTTATTTAGCATTTTTTGCGATGGAAGGGGTGTATTTTATCCTTTAAATTATAATAAAATGATCTATTATCGAGAATTTGTTATTCATTATTATTATTAATTGTTATTTAAATCACGATTTTAGGAGAAAAGTGTATTTATTTATAACTTGATTTTTACATATTCAAGCTGATGAAACTTGTTGGGGAAGTGGTAGACCGTGTGACTTTGAACCAATAAATTCAGTTCAATTCCCCATAGCGGAATGTTTAATTTGCTGCACCCTGTAGTAAGATGCTCATATTAAATATCTACATCTGACATATTGTTTTAAAATGGTAATCTAGACCTAAATTGACTAAATTTTTATTTTAATTCACTTCACAAAACATCACTAAATATGATATAAAGTGAAATAACGTTACTTTTGTGCTGATGTGACGTTATCGTAGCACTTTACTGAGATCATAGAGGACCAGTTTGACTTTCATACGTACTGTATGAGAAAGATGACGTTGCGGTCGTATATAGAACTGCTACGACTTGAGGACGTTCTAAGAAGTCATCCGTTCTATTACAAAGCAGCTAAAATTGCTATTGAAGTAGGTCGGCTGGTTTAAGCCTATCTAAGTTTTACATTTTTGTATTTCTTTCATTTTTATTCAATTCACGCGATGTAGAAATTAATGTCAAAGATGCAATTTGCCAAATTTTTATTGTTATTGATGATGGTAGTTAGCTTTTTTAGCAAATAAAGAAAATGAATTACAGTAGAATTATAGAATATTGTAAACTGATATAATAAAAAATTCATTTTTTTGTTTTTACATTAACATTTTGTAGAAATATTTATAGTAAATTGGCCAAAAAAATTGAAAAAAAAACCAGTTTTATTTTATAAGAGTATTTTGTGGATTAATTAAGCGATTATTTTATCAGAATTTTTGTATTTTTAAAACGCAATTTTGTAGATTTACTTACGATTGCACGATCACCCCATGTCAGAGGCCGATGCAAATAAGGAATTTGACCAGGGTAATCTTATGTTCATTTTATTCTTTTATTATATTTACTCTAGACATGACAGCTTCGCTTCAAAGGGCTGGTGAAGTATGTTATGGTTTTCGAAAAAAAAATTTGTCGGGGAAAATGAACCCATTGATTAACGCGTAGTAGTCGCAAGAATTTATAAATTATTGTGAATACGTATTTCATGTGTAAAGCGAAGGAGTAAGTAAAAGAAAATGTTCAGAAGAGAAAATCAGTACAAGAAAGGAAAGCGTGCTCGTTAATTTATTTCTTGTAACTAGTATACCTCATTATAATAACTGATTACATTTAATTAATTATTTTTATATTAATTTAATTTATTTTTTTATTTTTTTTATTAATTTAATTAGTTAATTTTTTTTTTTTGTTTTTTAATTGATCGAGTTTTATTTCATTCAGAGAATCTAAGTCCAGCTGAATTGAAGAAATTAAAGAACAAACAGAGACGGAAGGACGTGCAAGAGGCACTTAAGAAGGGCAAGCAGAAACAGGAGGAGCAACAGAGACAACCGCAGAACAAAACAAAGAGTCAGGATCCTGAGATAGAGGGGCCCAAAGAAGAGGAACTCGTTCCTGAGAAACTGGCCAAGGTATAATTGATAGATGCTGAATGTTTAAGAAAAATTGTAGATTTTGGCACACCCTGTAAATATTGTATTAATTTGTTTAATGAATGTATTAATTTATTTAATTCATGAATTAATGTAGGTATTAAGGTATTAGGTATTAATTAATAAATGATTAAGAATGTTTTAGTTTGATACGTGTAATGTTCTGTAATGTTCTTATCTTTCTTTACAAGCTTTTGTGTTAAGTTTTTTTGATGTGTTTTATGTGCGATATTTTAATTGCAATTATAATTATAATAGGAGCATTTAGGATATTCTAATAAACAATGTTATGATTATATTAAATATTATAATTTATTTTAATTTTACTTTATTGTTTAATAATTATATCTTAATTATATACAACTTTTTATGATATTTTCTCAAGAATGATGTTGTTATCGTGTTACAGACAGAACTTCCACTTGAAGAAGCAATCAAGTTTTTAAAACCTCTACAATTGTTGGCTTCCAAAAGAATTGAAACTCATCTCATGTCATTTAGAATCTACTCTAGGAAAGGTACTCAAGATGATTTTACTTTTGAATTGACTTAAAAATTCAAAGGAATAACATTCGATGAACTGTTTTATAAACCAAGTGTTCATGCAATGCTTTGTTATTTAGCTCTTTGGTGAAATGGTAGAATACTGGTATCAGAACTGGCATGTCCCATGCTCGAGTCATTGATTTTGAGCATGCGAGCTTTCGCTGACTTGTTGAACCCTTTAGTAATTTGAGTCATGCCATCGTTGTTTGAGAAGCTAATCCAAATATTAAGCTTAAATTTATAAAATGTATTAATTTTTGCTTAGTTTCCTATCTTTGACTTTGTTTCTAAGCCAGCAGTTTTGTCTTCTGTTCTGGCAATATCCTATTATTCTCCAGTTGACAGTGGTACTTATTTTATCAATCCCAGTGGATTGGACGGCTGAGTCAACCGTATAATGTGTTCAGACATTGTACCAGGGTCACTGACATGCAATGCTTGACATATTATTCTACCATCTCTTTTTGCTAATCACTAGAACAATTTTACACGCTTTAAATACGATATTTATTAATTTATAAATGAATTTTCCATTTGCGACTAAATACCGGATCAAGCTTTGTACATTATTTCCCCATCCATCTCAAAGAAAAATTATTGAATACATTGCATTAGCATTAAGCGTCAAGCATTCCCTTATCACTTTCTGTACACATGGTTTATTCTATATTGGTGCTGATGTGACGTTTATTGTTTACAAACAGGTAAACTTTTGTTGATGCTTCAATCGTTAAAGCGAGGCTACGCAATAGATAAGAATCATCCGGAACTTCATGAGTTTAGAATGTCTTTTCTTCAATTAGGTAACGATTGATCATTTTACTAGCAATAATTACTAATAATTTTTATTTAATTCATACAAATTGACACAACGCAATATTTTATTTTTGTCTATTATACGAAACCAAGACTGTGTAACTAATGTGACTAATGTGACTGATCAATATTGTGTGTATATTGTTATTTTTACACAATATATTTTAGATAACGAAATAATTAGTTTAATGTAGCAGTATAATTTATATTATTCTATCTGTAAATCAGTTATAAATTAGTTTTTTTTTTTTTAAAGTAAAGGGACTGTTTCTAAATTATTTTTCATTTGTTGTACTTATTATTCACAGTTAGGTACCCCCGACAAATTGACCCTGAATACATTAACCTGAGAAACTTACCCCATCAATTCATTTAATTAGCCTTACAGTTAGTTCTAATCCTAGCACTAATCCTATGTTCAATTTTAATCTTAACTCAAATTCTAACCCCAAACCTGACCTTTAGAATTTATTTATTTATTTAGGCCTTTTTGACGGACCATTTTCTATTCACTATTTGTTACCTTTTTTATATAATAAATTTGCTATTGTGAATTTATTGGTTGGCTTTTATTAGTTAAAGAGTCTAAGTCTAAACTACCGGAAGTTGTGCAGAAAGTTATAGACAGTGGAATGCCTGAAGTTTTTCCTTCAGAAAGTCTAGACCCTTGGCTGCTTAATGAGGCGTTCCTCGGTGAAAACAAAACTAGTTTGCCTCATGTGCTTGCGGGTAATACTTCGCATTAAGTCGTTTAATTTCTATTAATGTTATTTAATTAAGTAAAATTACAAGTAGAATTATGATCAAATAAAGTGAAGTTTTACTCGGAGAATGTTTGGTAAGGTTAGGATATATTCCGGTTACATTACATTAAAGAAATATGCATGAGTTGAATTTTATCTTAATAAATATCGGAAATGGTTTGATTTGATGTCTTTTATGATCTGGCAATAAATAATGACAATATTATATTATTTCTCTTTTCAAAATAATATAGAGTTTTTAAAATACAGTTAAAGTCAATACGTGTACAATTAAAGATTTCAGCTTTATTTAGTTTGTATTTTAAAATATTTTAGCACGATTATTCACTACGTTAAGATTTTTATCTTAAATTAAATATCAAAGTTATAATAATAATGAAGTTTGCAAGTTTTTTAAGTTTAAGACGGAGTAAAATGATTAATTGAAACATTTCGTTGATTCTATTTCTTAAAGCCGCTAAAGTGAAGTACAGTTTAGACAATACAAAGCAATCGGAATGTTTGCAGCTAGCGACAGCTTTGCCTCCCGATGTTGATCTACGCAATGTCTCGGTAAGCCGGGATAAATATCTGTTTTTAATTCCGTGATGTTTCTAATATTCGGGAACAAACATTGACTCAAGATTTATATTCTCTTGTGAGGCTATAAATAGCGATTCTCACAAGATATCAAAGTAAATTTATTTAGGATTTAAGACTAGTTTTCACTCATTATTTGGTTTTTTGGGATTCTACACTTGTTGTGAAATGTTTCATTTGTGAAAAACAAGATGAGTAATTCATTGAATTAATCGTTCATTTAAATAACGCCAAAGAATTATTTTAAGAATTATTAAGGTATACAGTCCGCAATGTAATTCAAGTTTAGCATCATGGATTACCATGTTATATAGAAGAAATCTCAGACGTAGCTGCCAATTTAAAACATCTTGCTAAAAGTTGCAGCAATTTAGCGAAATTGCAAGCATTTATGGGAATCAAACCTGGATCTGTCATGTCTGAGTCCGGTGATCTACCATTTTGCCAATAAACTTGACAGCACAAAACACATTAAGATATAGCAAGCTTATAATCTCAAACGAACCATAAAACATTAAAATAATATAAAAAATAATTAATAGTGAATCATGTAGAGAATTTATTAAGTAATAGCAGATCATTTAGAAAATTTATTTATTAATCATTTCAATTATTTGTTAATATAATTAATCAAATAAATGTTTTTTTAATTAGTTTACTATTTAATTGATTTATTAAATGAATCTATTTCTCGTAGACTCGACAATGTACAGAAGTACTTGAAGCCTTGACACTTGGCTCATTCGGCTCTTGTGAAGCCGTTATCAAAGACTACCGCTTGCGTTGCCACGCGTTTCTCCCTCACGCCACGATATTTGCACCAAAAACCACCAACGGCATCGACGGTAAGCGTCACGAGGATGCCACTGAGGCGACATCATCGAAGGAAGTGAGCGACGGGATGTCATAGTGTTGCGACATTGTGTTTATGACATTGGTATCAAGCGTTTTTCCTTGTTTGTATGGTAGGGTCCTGTGGAGTGATGGTTTGACGGGCCTGTTATCCTCTGGCCTGGCATATACAGGGTGCGACTGTAGATATAGGGTCTCAGCGAAATTGCGATAACTAAGCCAAAAATAGTGAGTAGTTTTGTCAGTTGGTAGAGGGGAAAAATTTGATGTCTAACTGTAAAATTTCACTTGATATCTCAGTAGTTTGAAAGGTTATGAATTTTTGAAGATAAGCTTCAAGTTTCAATGTAAGCAAGCACAATATAATCATGATGGTATTTGATTTGTACAAAATTATTACTTTTTATTTCTTTTTCATTTATTATTTGATGAAAATAGATAAAAATGTTCTTTATGTAGAAGCGTCATAAGAACATTTTATGAAGCACAAAGTCTGAAGTATTAATGAATCTTGATTCAATTGAAATTTGAATTTTTTTTATAAACTAACTATTGAATAACTAATGTTAAGTGAGTTTCATATATCGAATTTAAATTTTAGATGTAAAATTTCTTCCTCTTTAACTTAATACAATACTGAATTAAATTTTTTATTTTTGGCGTAGTTATCGCAATTTTGTTGTCGATAACTTTTACATTGGCGCACCTTGTATGGGTATTCTATATATATACATATATATACAAAGTTTGTTATTTATGCGGATATACTTTATATAGTTACTTATACCGAGATATACTGAATTAAATATGCATGTATATCCATTGACTTTAGAGATTTGTTGTTTGACTTGAAACTGCTGATGCAATTCAAACTTTTGTTGCTTTAAATTACTTTAAACTATTCATTTTTTCATCTGAATTGCATCCGGTGTGGTACGGATTGAAGCTTAGTTAAAATTGGACTTACTACACTACTATGACATGATATTGGTTTTTTATGTCTTGAACATTTTGTTCGGTTAAATGAATTCAAAAGTTCCTGTAGATTTATTGCAAATTGGCAGGCTTGTGGCTTAATAAGCTCAATAGTTATTCTTTTTTTAGTTAGCATTGACTAATGAGGTTGAGGTTTCTGTGGTTCTTATAAGATGAAGAAAATATTTGTTGTAAGAAAGAACTAAAATTAATACAGTTATAATGATGTTAAAGTGTAATTTGTGTCTGTAGTTTGGTTAAAACAATTTACCTGGATCTGATTAATGATAAATATTTTATATAAGTGTAGTTAAAAACATTAAAACGAGTTAAATTAGTGTAGCTCTCGATCTTATTAACGATTTAAATAAATATTGTTTATAACTATAATTTACTATATTATCTTGTTATATTCGGGAAACGTTTATTTTATTTCAGTTCGTAAGATTTATGTATTAGATAGATTCTATTGCATCACAGTTACATGAGGGTTTTGTATTTTTTAATTTGGTTTCCTCTCTATCTCTCCCTCACGGAACATTATGTTGATTAAATTAGAACATTTTCTGTTTTAGATAAAATTGTCAAGATTTTGTCATAGTTTTTTCGTAAATTACTTGATGCATTGTAATTTGAAAGAAGTATTATAATAGAAAGTTGTGTTGGTGGCTTTTTGTTTTTAAAGCATTTGTTAGAATATAGCAAAAGTTATCATGATGATCAATGTAGAAATAATAATAATAATAATAATAATATCTAAAGGTTGTTGAGCAACATTCTTTGCATCTTTGTACATCTTTAGATAATGTTATTTAAACGCTAGTGTTTGTGTACTCTATGAAAATTACCTTAACAAACATGGTAATTATCATTTTAATATATCTCTAAAACATGGTTTTAGATATCTATTACAATTTAATTTCATGCATGCGATAAAGTAGTGTAGGAATAAATCTTAAATATATATATATATATATTGATAATGTTAATGAACCCATTTTGGAGTACATATTTTCTGTTATATTTTTCAGTTTCCCAAATTCTTTACCATATATAATCTTGCATACTTGATTCCATTGTTCATAAGGCATATATTTACCCTTTTACACTTGGCAATTCAATGCTTGTGATCAGCATATAACAAATTGATATAACCTCTAAGATTATTAGAAAGAACTGCAGTAAATCTCATTAACAATAATGAAGAATACAGTTACATGATTTACAATTCAGTATATTTTTAAAGCTATTATAGTTTGTCTTGTAAAAGTGCTGGCATTTTTTTCTCCTCACCCCTAAGATTTATTCTAACATTATAAGATATCCTATGAATAGAGAATTTCATAGTTATATGATCAGTATTTGTTGACTAGCTTCATCAATTAAGACATTAAATCTACAAACGTTTGTTCCCAAATGATAATTTAGACACTAAAGTTCAATTTTGCACATTTTTTATGTAGTATAAATGATATGGTATATAAAGTATAGCGCATATTTACATACCTTGTATATATGTATTGTATATTAATCCGAATAACAGGCATATTATACATACATGCTTAAAACCGCACTCGTAAAATACATACTTTACGAAATGACATTTTTTCTATTTGTTTTCTATATCGATTGATTACCGCTCGAAACTTACCGATCCGTCTATAGTATTATTATATGCGAACATTCGGTCGGTTAGCTTTGCCCTTTGTTTTGTAAATGATAACGATTTTGCGGCTTTTTGGACAAATTTCTGTAATCTTATCGCGAATCACGAGAGTGTGCTTTTTTTGATTTAGCGAGTAGTGGAGCATTATTTAGCGAAATGTTATATTATTATATTATGATCGTAGTTTGTTGCGTTGTTTCACAAAAGTCATCATTATAAAGTCTTGATGGATGTTTAATGCACGTATTTAATGAGAATGGTACACTGTGATGGGTATAGAATAATAATAATACAGAATGAAGCGTTTAATTGAAAACTGAATGGTTAAATAACTGCTTAAAAAAGATTTTCTCAGTGATTAAAACGCAATAAATTGCATGTTGTTGGAAAAGTAAAATTACTTTGTTCATTTGTCTTTTGTATCACAAACTATATATGAAGACAGTGACTTATCTTTAAATTAAAAAAAACAGGCATAACACTACTATTTACCTATTAGTTGTGTAATCTAAGATTTGATTTATCCAATGGCATGTCCATTGAATCGAGGAATTCAATTACAGGATCTCTGGGATTGATTATAAATTGATGGTTCACTGCATCTTTCAGTGTGTTTAATTTCTCTTTACAGGATAACTTATTGGCTGAGTGATTATATGCTTGCACTAACAATTCGAAAGAATTTTAGTGTTAAAAGCTAAGCATTCACTCATCACTTGGTGTCTGATAAATCGGTTCACAACAATGACATCATCTTTGATGTTTCTTATTATCCCAACTTTCTCAAATCACGATAAATTCATCTTCTAAGTCGACTAAGTGCTGATGTGACGTTAAACAACAATCAAATGAATATGCTTGGTTTATATAAAACCAAAGTATATAAACTATATGTGAAATGTGTGACTTGCTACTTGTTTATTTGCTAAAAATTATAAAGGTAAATTAAACGTCTCAGAAAACTATGAATCTTATTTTAAAGCTATTTATAATTTTATGTGTGACTTTACGATTATTCGGATACAAATTGCCTTGAAGTCCAAACTATAATATGTACCCTACATTAAATAATTGCTGCGTCATTGTTACATTGATCATTATATAGTTATTGTCTCGTTTTTCAAGTTATGAATTTTTTAGTGAGAAATAAAAGGACATTGTGATCTATGGATATATTTTATTTTGGCTCGTTTTATTTTAGTTTATTGGATAAAAATCGGCATTTTTTCTGTTTGTTGCTTCGGCATCACTTCAGCACTATAAAGGCTGTTTAATGATTAAATTACAAGAATTATTATTGCTGAATTTATAATAATAATAATGTAATTGAACTATTGCGCCGAATTCGAGCGATTACTTTGCAGTAAGTTTTAGAATTTACTTTTAGAACTTACTTCATTTACTAAAACTTACCTCTTTTATTGAACAAATATTTAGTATGATTTCTTAACCTTAAAATGGCACATGTATGTTAACAAATATAATTGTTATTTATTTTTGATAATTTTTTAATGGAAGCCCCTTTGCAATGAAGATACACTATATTCAAATACAATATTATTCCATCTACTAAACTTCTAAACTGATTCTTAAGAAATGTTAACAAAAATTCTGTTCAAAATGTTGCCAATGCTCCAATTTATGTAACGCTTTATTAATTTAATCAACATTTGACAAACTTTGAAGCTTTATTGTCATCAAAACATATTTTAAAAATCAAAGAATTATCAAATTCAAACCTGGACAGAGGAATGAATAGAAAAGAAATAAGATGAATGCAAAAAATTATTGTCACAAAATGCACTTTTGTTGCAGCAAAAATTTACTTTTAATTAAGTAAGTTTCCCTTAAAAAACACAAATTCTTTGTAAATTAATCTATTATTCAAAGATCAATTAATATTTTTCAAAATTCTTTTATAAAAATTACTCTGAAACGGATAATTTTATTCAAACTTTAACCTAGAAATTATCAAATACACGCAAAACTTACACATTTGCTTCGTGTAATCAGTCCAAAATGTTTTACAATAACTTTCACACTGGTGCTTGGCATAAATTTATTACGTATTCCCGAATGTTTCAATAGTATGTTTCAATAATAAACACTTTCAAATCTGAACAATAAGGAATGAAACAACTTAGATAAGATCGTCTTTTAAAAAAACACCTCCCACAGTGTCACCATCACTACTTTATACATCACATCCCTTCTCTACATCACTCCTCTACATCCACCCACAACGCATTCATCACTAGTGATGACACTTTAGCCCCACCCGTCTGCTGTTGAAACACATCGATAGCGTCTCCATCTTCCATGTCAAGCTGAAAAGAATTATTTCAAATTTAGAAATTGTATACTTTTTAAGTTAAGTTTAACCGAAAGATACTTAGATAAGATCTAAGTATATTTCTTTCTATTAAAAAGTATATTATCTTATTAGAAAATAACACAGAATTTAAATTTTAAATACTATAATATTTATACTTTCTAAGATTAACCAGCCGTATATAAAAGGGACTGAAAGAATGCTGAAACACCTTAGTTGGATCATTTTTTTCTGAATGACCATAACAAGGATGCATAAAGTTTGAAAAAAAATTCTTCAACAGACTAATGTTATCAAATTTTTTTGCCTAAATATTATACAGGAGAAAATAGCCACATAGTCAAAACTCCTTATTTGGACATGGTTGGATTAACTCTTATTGAATTTATGTTTAGACGGCTATGACTTTAACATGAGGAGGGGGCAGGGGAGTAGGCACTCTTCACGGTGGCTGGACAAAATGTCACCAGACAAAATGTCATGGACAAAATGTTTAAATATGGTTTAATTAGGGTTATTGTTATTTAGGCCTGGACATTTTGCCCATAACATTTTGTCCCCGTACCATTTTTTCCTAAAACCGTCCTCACCCTTTATACTCTACACTGACTGAAAACATATTTATTCACATCTCACTTTGAAATTAACTCGGACAAGAGATCAGTTTAAAGATAATGAGATAACAGGTCTATCGTTGAAATTAAACCCAACATTCTTTGCTCCAACCAATAACTAACATAGATATAATAGACTTACTATCTATGTTACCATTGCATTATCTTTATGAATATGATCGATATAGTATAATAAACATTTAGCAAAAATCTATATAATGATTTATTAATAAAATATGAAGTAAATTGAGAATAAGAAAATAACGTACCTGTGATGGAGTGTCAGTTTCATTAATTGGTTGTCCATCAAATCTAAATCTCATTGACCCCATCTTGACCCCCTACAAATAAATAAAATTACATCTTCTCAATAAAATACAATTTAAATTAAATACTCATTTTTGTAAGCAATTACAATAAAGAAAAATATTTAAAAAATTTACTAAAAATTTATACTGAGGAGTAGACTATCGTTTTGTCAAGTCCCGTTACAGGTGGTTACAGCGCTGGATTCGAATCCTGAATATCTCACTATTTCTCTAACTAGCTGCACTCTTTAGTAAGACACTTGAATTTATAGCAATATCTTCAACATCATTCATATATACGGTAATCTAGACGTTAAACATAATCTTTTTTGTAGTTTGGTATTGAGAGAAAATTATTACCGTTCTTTCACAATACGCCGACATGAGTTTCCTAAGTGGTGTCATCTTTTTGATCTTAAAATGAACCACACTTCCGTCCTGCCCTGTAACCTTCAGGTTAATGTGCTCATCACTCTATAACCAGAACATATCAACATTCTAGTTTATGTTTATAGTGAATAATTTTCTATTCTATACATTTCAAGTGAATAGTTTTCTATTTCAAATTTATAATCAACGATTTTCTATTTAATACTTGTATTAAATAATATTTGTCTACGACAATTAGTTTACACACACATGGTGTATGATGAATTCGGTACAAAACTATTTCGGTACAATAATATTCCAGTAGGATACAAGATATTTTAATAAAAGTCACTATAATTAGCAATTAGGGCTCGAAAATTGTGATTAAGATTAGATTCTAAACCATTTCAGATGTGATAAGGGTTTAGAGTCTAATTAGTGTTTATTGCTAGATACTAGGGTTCACATTTCGCACCTCACCGAGTTGGGGTTAGGAGATGATTTAGGGTTAGAATTTGGGTTTAAATTGTAACTAGAGTCATGATTAGGGTTATTGAGACGGATCAGACGTATTTTGCAGTTATTTTCAGAAAATTTTACTGACTTTATTTTTAAATAATCGTCATTTTTTATAAGCGATAATAAAAGGAAAACTGTGTAAAGCATAAAATTTACTTTTTTACAAAATGTACGATGTCGGTTGAATTTTGCGATGAGACTTGTTTTATTATATTCCTCGTCCTTTCTTATATGTGTGGTCTTATCTTTATTCTAAAAACTTCATGAGGTGCGTAACCAAATTAAACCCGACAAAATGTCGCGGAGCCGGCTTATACCGTTCAACTTTAAATTTATAATATAACGGGATTTAAAATATTAAAACTTGAATTTTTAATTCAAATTAACGACACAAAATAAACGAAAAATTTATCTTTTTAACATTCCGACCTTTTTCTCGTCCGCCATCTTTCCCTTCCTAAGATTTTTAAATAAATTTATTAAAATTTAACGGCGCACAAAGAAATGGCACTATTGCTTAAATTACACACGAAACAATTTATTTCGCGTGATCTGATTGGATAGAAAATAATTGCACAAATCATTGCACTGCGTGATTGGTGTAATAGTTTACAGTTTTGTTATTATTATACAATCTAATTTTAGTTCTGGCTATTTTTAGGCGCGCAATTTGTGAAATTTTTTGGGGGAATACAGGGGGTCATTTCTGTTAAATCAGTCAAGTGGGGAAGGCTAGCGTTTCAGTTATTTGGATGCAACTATCTACAACCAGTACGTACTGGCACCCTAAGTTTAAAATTGATCAAGAAAGCCCAGGAGTCGAGGTTCTGAAATAGGGCCGGCCATTATCTATGGCATAAGTCATTATGTCACTGATGTCAGCATTTAAATACCTACTCCCAGTTCCAGATTTAGTAACTGACTGTATTAAATACATAGTTGCCCATGGACTTATCGACTTTAAAGAATTATATCTACCTACCTACTTACCTACTTACCTACTTACCTACTTACCTACTTACCTACTTACCTACTTACCTACT
>JAQIXG010001344.1:0-22764 GCA_034700105.1 Oconnorella tubifera
TACATGATGCAAATTTAATTAAAATTTTAGTCTATAGTACAAAAATAAGCTAATACAAGCTAAACCTAATATTTTATGCAATAATTTCCTATTGATGAAATGTTCTTATTCTAACATTTCATTAAAACTACAATAATCGCAGCTATATATAAATGAATGTATATGTTGATTGCTTATCCACAATGCAATCTGTCTCCTAAGTTATCATGTATGAAAATATATTATTGATTATTCATATTACAATCACATTTTGCAGATATTTTTTTTTCATGGGGTACCCTTATTTACCCCCAAAATTAACCAGTTTATTACATTGCTAACTAGGCCTATAGGCTAAAGTACTATACAGTAATAAATATGCAGGAGATGATGAAAATAACGCTGCTGATTAGCACTTAGGACAAACAAATCTAAAAAATTCATTCAATTTACATAAAATCATAATCGTATTCGCTTTATTATTTATAAGTATTTTATTATAAAATTCCTACCTGAATGATATCTTTTAAGTCTCTCACGTACGCTCTCTCTGTATCTAATATCTCTAACACAACACGATCAATATAAGAACACTCCGACAATGACCTCCCTCTCACTATCATGAATCCACTTCCTATGTCATCATCCCCATCTGAATCCTCTTCTAAAGTAACACCAGGCAACTGTAGAGAATAACTTCTCTTACTGAAATCAAATATCTGGCTATCTTCATCCGTAACATCATCAGCTGGTTTACATTTGCGAGTCCCAACAAATTTAGCGAATGAAATAGAATTAGAGACTTTCAGTAATCCGTCTTGAACATTTCCTTTTTGTTTATTTGAAGATAAGAAGCCCGATTTCTTTATTATTCGCGGGAGGGAGCCACCTGCAGAGGAGGAGGATGAAGATGATGAAGAGACGCTAGCGGGCCTCGAGGTGTCCCGGGGGGTTTTAGGAGTGGGGGAGGGGGAGTAATCCGAGTCGGAAGCGTTGGTTGTTGTCCAGAAATTGAGAGTGCTCAAAGTGTTGAAGGATGAGGAAAAGATTGAAGGTGTTGTAACAATGTCAAGTTTATCTGTCGCTTTCATTTTTCAAATCAATTTAGCTTAAATTTCACTGCGAGTAAGGTATACAACATTTACTGTTTATTTTTCAAAAGAATTTAAACTACCAGCAAACATTGTAGTTGCCGTCGTTTAATTTTTTGTTTAATGATGCTTAAAAATGCATAAATTAAATAATGTTTATAAAACTTCACGAACGGATTACCACGTAGGCTAGAGTGTATGTAAAAATAAAAGCACATACGAAATTTGTATATGCAAATTTTGAAGAAAAAGTAGATACAAATTTGCATATATAGTGTATATATCTACATGTATACGAAAATTTACACATAACTACCATGATTAAATGATAAGCAAATAAACGTTTATTGTAATTTGTATTCGCATAACTTTAGAATACCATTAAGATATTCAATATTTAAGTTATTTGAATGTTATCCACAATAAGTAGTGTATAGAATAAGAATTGTATTAGGCCTATTGTTTCAAAGTCTAGAAATATTGATTAAGCATGCACTTTAACTATCCACCTACTCATCTTAGAAATTAGGAGAACAAAGTTGTGAAAGAACATTTCAATACTGACAGCGTCGTAAATTCTAAACTAACAAGAAAATAAAAATACACTCAACTCCTGATTTAAAATAAATACGAACGTATTTAATAAACATCGATTGAAATACCTTAAAATACCTAAGTTTATGCCTAAAATACTATTAAAAGTAACAATTTATTTATAATTAAAGAATAAAATTTTATTATACAAATTCATATAGAAAAGCAGTACAGTAGTGTATGTTTAAGCCATATAATCTGTAAAGTTGACCAAACAGAAATATAAGCTTAAACTATAACTTCATCTGTGTACACTAATACAAGTCGTGCCTGTAGGCGCCAGTATGCGCCTGCGTTTTGTCATCATTTAGTTTTTATGTTTAGAAAAGATTATTATTATGTTACAACGAAATGTAAAACAACTCGCCAAAACTATTTCCACATTATGCCTAAAAATAAACTGTACCGCCTTATGTCTGAATATAAACACTAAGCAGCTTAAAAAGTCATTTTTTCATTATCTTATAGTATTATTATCCTAAAGATATTATTTTAAAAACTTAAGATTTAATGAAAAACTTATAAACTAGAGATTCATTGAATCTCCTTCAATGACCCCCCCCCTCCCCCTCCGCTTAGAAATCTATCGAACTGCCATTACAAATCTATCTATTCTATTATGATTATTATTTTTTGCTTATATTAATATATTAATATTAATATTTGACAAAAACTTGAATTAATTATTGAAACCAGAAATTTAGGCATACCGTACATAAGTGCCATTAATATGCTTTACATTTCAATCTTTCATTCAATCAACTGGTTTCCTACGAATGTAAATATTATAGACGTAAATAATATCTTATGCACGAGTATAAAAAAATCAACTCGGCTTAAGAGTGGGGACAAATGTTTTAAAAGAAATAAGACTATGAATATGCATTTGGCCACATATGGTTGCATTATTATGCAATATGATTCAATCTCAATTATGATTTATTTTCTCGTATCAACCACACGTGCGACTTAAACGATAGATGCAAGCAACAATTATGATATTTGAGGGTTTATTATAACTCATTCAAATATAAACAATTTCACGCGTGAACTAGAATAAAGTCATATGTTCAGCTTTAAACGTATTCAGGTTTGCCTAATTAATTGTCATTTCAGTTCCAACAAAAAATATAATATATGAATTTAGATATAAAAAATAATTGACATTTTATATTGTAGATAAATATTATGCAACTAAATTTGTAGATTTAACTGACGAAGTAAATTTGGATTTAACTGTAAGCATAAATTAAATAATTTCAAGTAAGCCTATGTATTATTTATATAATATTTCTATTTACAAATGATAGTAACACACAATATGTTTACGTAAGTTTTTAGTTTACATAATTTAATTATGTGTATAATAAAATTCAGTAAACTGAAAGATTCAGGAGAGCTAAATAAAGTTAAGAGCTAAATAATTGCGGGGGGGGGATGATCTGTACAAGCCCCCCCACCCCGTCTCTATTACAGTCTTCTATATACTCTATTTAAAATTGTAGGCCGTTGATCAAATATAATAATTGTAAAGTGCTGGCAGGCCATAAACACAATATCGTTTAAACAATGAATCTTATTGAACAAGCATGATATAAATAACTATTAACCTAGTCTAATTAAAGTTTTTAGCTAAAGCTTTACATTTATATAGTTTAAAGCCAAACGAGCATTATAGTGATTGACAATTGCCTTGGGCTGCAACTTTTAAATACTGTAACATTTAATGTGTTAAGTCAATCCATAGCTATATTAAATTTTAATATGTACAGTATATCTTAAGTTCATAACTTGAAGTTTTTCTGAACTTTTTCCCAGTTCTAAAAGATGTATAATAAGAAAACAGACTGAGAATAGAAAAAGATGATTTATTTTAGGCTTACTATATAATATTATATTACAGAAATCTTACTATTTCAACGATAAAAGGCATAACACAAATTTTTCAATTTCGACCGCGAGTAAATTCTAGCCATAAAACAACAGATAGAAAAATATATTATGAAAACTCGAATTATGCTGCATTATAGCTACGTTTCAATTAAAAACTTATACGCAACGAACATAAACTATTATGAAATAAATGTCAAGTGTATTGTATGGGATAATATAGGAAAAAGCATTTCAACAAGTTGTGTGTTAAATAATTATAATAACTAATTGCTTTTATAATGATTTTATAGCATAAAATCAGGGCAATTATTTTAAAACGAAGAAAGATTCTTAGAAAATTTTGAAACGGCTAAATGTTTAAGAATTTTTGAAACAATAAATACAAGCAATAAAATATCTTATGCCAACTATAATACAAGGAATGCAAATGCGCGGTTTTATTTGATTTCTATTTGCCAAATTGCTCATAAAAATTGATAAAATACAGTATTGTAAAGTCATAAAGTTATCTGTAGAGTAGAAAGACAGAATATATGACCACCGAAGAAGTTTTATACGACATCAAATGAATATATTCGTGAGCATTAATCGCAAAATGCAAATGATGTAGATATTTATTCTTCCAACTATAAATTTATTGATCAATAATAAACAACGTACTAATATCATAGCGATAACTATTTTAATTTTAATTATGATTTGAATGATTGCAAAAAATGATTGATGATATTTGCAAGCTAAAATATTGGCAGCTTATATCGTCTTGTTTCCTTATTATAGATTTAGACCTACCTGATGTCAGCTACTTCAAGTTATAGACTTTTTATATGATACGAGTTTTTAAACATGATGAATACACAATATCTGCAATTATCGATTCAGAGATTTATCCTATAGTTCTCAAATTTCTCATTTATATAGACAAAATTCTCGCAGTTTTTTCTGTAATTGTAATGAAATGATTTTTTGTTACATATAATTTAGGATCATTAATCCTTGCAAAAATTTGGCCATATGTATTAATAAGACAAACTTAGGCTTTAAAAACCTTCATTTAAACTACTATTACTTAAAATATCTTCATATATTCATTCGATGAATCTGGCAGTAATGCTCACTTCAAATTAACGTAATTATCAAAAACAGAAAAGAAATAAGGTTTTCAATGTCACGTCAGCTTCAATAACAAAGTTAAGTATTTAATTCAAGTTGGCAAGTGATTTAATTTTTAAACAACGAATCTCGAAAACAATTGTGAAATGTAACAGAAAACAATTTATTCCATGATTGCTAGTTGAAAAATAAAACCATAACAATAAAATAAAGTGTAATGACTTCAGAGAAATTGGAGCAAGGCCCACATTTTTATCAGTTTTTGTAAATGTAAGGGATAATAATCCGTGCATGGTAACATAAATGTCAAATAAATGCAGATAATAATATAAGATCGTTGAGTGATAATCAAGCAGTAGCTGTAGATTCTATTGAAATAATCTGATACATTGAATTTAGAGTATATTTGCATTCATTTATTCAATAACAAACAAATTTGGTTTCAATCACAACAGCATAATATGAGATATAATACGCTATTTTGAAAAGAATTTAAATAATAAACTTCAATAACCCTTAATTACAAATTAAATTTATAATACAAGTTTAATATAATGCAATAAAAAATCAAAAACGGCTACTTCATAGATTGAATCAAACAATTAAAACTAAGTAAATATTACCTTAATTTGATTAGTAATAAATTTTATTTAATCAAATTGAGATTGTCAAAATGGTACAAAATTAATAAACAAAACTTAAAGCCATTATTATATTATGTTAATTATAAAATACGATACTCCAGTATATTTATTTGAATTTTAGTAACTAATAAAAATAATTAGTAGCTTATAATTTATATGTGTAATTTACTTGCATATTCAACGGCGATAATTACAATATCAAAATTTATATTTTCTGAGTTATCTCCTAAAGTACAATAAGCCAGCTTATCCAAAATCGACATGCCTTTCTTAAGCCTACGGTGAAAAACTACAACCAAATTATGCCTACTCAAAATGAATATATTCTATAGTGTAATATAGAAAGTTTCAACCTTCAAAATGACAAGCAAAAGTTGACACATTTGAATTGCCTTCACTGAGTATTAACTTTTCTAAACAGTACTTTGCACTGTCGACACAAGGTGACTAAATACAGCACGTCTGGTTTTTGAGAAAATATCACGTAATAAACCGCCCACTCAACCGAACAAAAACTATACTGTTCATCATTATACCAATATCATAAATGCCTTGTAAAAATTCAGCATTTTTGCAAATAACAGTTCACCAAAAGAGCTAATGCAAAGAGTTAAATGGATACCGTATCTTGCCTTTATAACAATGTACTTTATTATTATTTTTACCAATTTACGGTTATAAATATGTTCATTTTTTAGTTCAGTACTGAAGCAACTCAAGGGACCTAACCGCGATGCTAGCACGGAGCCAATCGCTGTTTGAAATATGACAGTAAAAAATAATTATTGAACATACTGTGAAAGTATACATATTTGTGAATTACTTGTTTTACTAAAACATTGATAATTTACATTTATGGTATCGTAAATATTCAATTAAATCTGAGACTGGGGCAAAAAGTAGTCAGTCGATTATTTACAAAATAAAACTTTACTGATTAATAAGCTCTATAATATAATAATAAATTATAATTATTATGAAAAAACTGTTTCTGTACTTACATATTATCTGTATAACATATTACATATACTTACATATATGTACTTACATATTAACTGCTTTATAACGCAATAAATATAGGGATAATACCCTTGTGCTCCAAAAACTCAACACTGCAAAAAAATAAACTGTTTAATAGTTTATAGTCACAAAAAGAGTAAAATAAGTAGAGAAATAGAGAGCATGTCGTATATTTATATTCTATTGATTGTAAATCATCGCCATTGTCGCATTCAAGTGCATTAGTGCCATCAAAAAATTACAACGTGGAGGGATTCAAACCACATATCGGTAATGGATTTACAAGGGTTCTTTCTTATCAGTTGTTTTCACAAATTTTTGAAAAAATAATATTTTTATTTAACTGTTTCACTGTTTGAGGGGTAAGATTTCGGGGCTTGAGGCGTAATCTGAGAGTTTTTGATGCTTTTAGTGGTTGGCCTGAGGCCCCTACTTGCAACATCTTAAGGAAGCTTACTTTAAATAAGCTGTGCAAAAATAAATAATAAAAATGTGTCTGCTGTGCCCATCATAGGATTCAATTTATCAGTTTGCTACTTCTTAACATTACTAACCACCTAGAAATTGCATTTTTTGAATTACGTTAAAATAATAATTATTGAAGCCTCATTTAAAACTCTCCTTCCGATAATTAAACGTAGTACTTTAATTTATTAATTTCTTAATAATAAAATGTTAATCGATTATTTACAAAATAAAACTTTACTGATTAATAAGCTCTATAATATAATAATAAATTATCATGAAAAAACTGTTTCTGTACTTACATAATATTATTATCTGTATACAAAGTACAGGCGTAAACGTCAACTAGTCTATAATATTATCAAATAGCTGTATTGTTTTAAAATCGTATAAACAATAAATTAAAACACGCATAGCCCCCGCACAATGTATTACTTTCACATAGAAAGCGATGCAGAAATTATGCAACAGATTCATGCGACTCGATTACATTACGTTACAACAACAAAATTCAGTTAAACTCAAGTTAATAATGAAATAGAAAGTTATTTATCCACGGCACAATTTATTGCGCATTCAATTTTGTTGTTTATTTTATCAAACCTATTTTGCTGGCTATATTACTGAAGTTTATATAAATGATTTATTATCATAACTAGAAATATTAAAAAATTACACTCTATAAAACATATCAGTATTGTATTTATCAACTGAAGCTGAGAATATTTAAGAACCTCTAGTCGTTTCTTGTTAAGTTATAAATTAACTTTAGTGATATCAAATCTATATATAATAACAAATATCTATCTAGATTTTCTATATCTTAATAAAATTCCAGTATTAAGTGATAGTTGTCTCTAATAATTACTTTTTAAGTATAGGATCTAGATGTAATTATAAAACAACATTTTGCAAGCAGTATTATATGCCTATAACTTTGACATGGACCTGTTTCTAAACAAAGATAGTATGCCTCGATTATTCGCTCATTTACATTTTAACATTTAGTTACAAAGCAAGGTTGTTATTTGACACTTGGCTTATTTGACGCTGAAGAATGTTTAACCAAAGCGACGCCAAGCATGATTACTTGCACTTGAATGTCGATGGGTTATTTATTTAATTATATAAAACGACATAATTTCAAGAACATATTATTTAAGAAAATTGAGTTTGAATAAGAGTAAAATTTAATTAATAAAAATTATTGCAAACTTGAAATATAAATAGAAATAAGATATTAGTTAAAATAATAAGTTTAATTTTTTTACAACAATAGGTTCATGACTGACATTGGCTGTAATAATATATAAATGTCGATATAGTAATTTGTACTAATTAATCATATGTAACTTGGTGCCCGGTAAATGTTGGCACTAAATAATTCAAAACCCTAATAAATCGATACAGCACTACTGTAATCAGTGGTCATCTGAAAGAAGCTGGGTATACGCGGAGGGGGGGGGGGGGAATCAACATAGGCGCCTGAACGAATGGGCAGGGGGTCCAGGGGATGGGGCATAATACCTCATCACGAAAAATGTCATCAAAGTGGGGCGAGGAAATTATCTATAAGCATAGACAACTAAAAATCGATATCACGAATTAGTTAAAATTTAAATCAGTATATGACTAAAGAACGTTTTTATACGCAAATTTACATTCCGATGTAAAAATTATAAATTTTTATAATATTTACTGTAACCAGTGCCGCAAATTCTAGATCTGTTGACGTCAGTTGTCAGCTTTATAATTTGTTTTCAGTTTTAACAATAACAATGTGCGCAAAAACTCAATATCCCATTGGCTCATTGAATCACTGACTTCCCGTGCAGTGAAGGGATTGGGTGAATTATGCAGGATATTATAATCCTCACAGTGTAAACAAATCGACACGATTAGATAAGAAATGTAGCTAAGCTTGCAAGGTCATATCGGCTGGAAGGAGCCTTTTGTCAATAACTCAACGACCCATTGACAAAAAACAGCCTCTAAGTTGCGAGTTAAGAATTGTAAAATAATATCAGTTGGAAATAGTTGTGTCAGTAACTTAGATTGCTAGATTTTATGTTGGATTAAAGTAAAATATGAGTCTACTATACGCAGTGTCAACATTATAAAGATAAAAAAGAAAGCAATAAACTTGGCTGTTACACTTTCATGTTTGTAATTCAATATTTATCCTTCGTTCGAGTAATGATTTCAATCAGAATTTTCCGTTGATTCTCAATGAAGCCTATAATTTTACTTACTTTAATCCTTGGATTATCCTGTGTATATCATTCTGATCAAATAAATCGGATTGACAACGTGAAGCCAACCAATAGAATGCAGTCTCATAATATCTACGCAACTATGTGATTTTAAAACCTAATCATTTTTTTGTGATCGCATCACTTTGTGTAAGGAGATCTAGAAGGAGTCTTTGATGAATTTAAAAATTAATCTGAAAATAATCTTATTTATAATATATAATTTACTTATTATAGATCATATGTTACTGATGATAGCGAAAATGATCAAAATTGACATCGACAAAGGATGATTCAATCAGTGGCGGATCCAGCCCTTTTAATTATTTTTCAGAGCTGACCTTTTTTATCTAATACTAAAAAATTAGCCTAAGTTTTAATAATAATTGTAATATGACAAATGAACACGCGTATTTGTTACATATTTTAATTAAACATAAAAGGAATCCCTAATTAAAATTAAGCTAAGTCTTTAGTTGAGTTGAGTATGATGTGACTTCTCTGTCTCTGCTGCAGATCGTTGGATGGATCCTTCGTCTCTGCTGCTGATCGTCGGATCTCTGGTCTCTGCTGCTGAGCGTCGGATGCCTCGTCAGTCGCGCCTGATCTGATCCTTCGTCAATATCGCGCCTGATCGTCGGATCCTTTTCCCTGACGACTGATCGTTGGATGTCTCGTCTGTCGCGCCTGAACGTCGGATGCCTCCATCGTCCGTCGCGCCTGCTCGCCCATTGTCTCTCGCCCTGATCGCCCCTCGTCCATTATCTATCACCCCTGATCGCCCCTCGCCTCTCGCCCCTGCTCGCCCTTTGATCGCCCTTCGAACCTGAAAACAAAACCGATAGAAATGTTAAAAATTAATATTAAAATTACTTACACTAATGAACTATATAAATATTAAATATAATAAAAATATACAACCGGCAGCCAAACCGCACGGGAGCTGTTAATGTCTTCGGCCATACATAAATAAAAATGTGATAAACCCGTAAATGATAAAATACCTAACCGTTTAACATTAAACCCTTTACAAAACATTTAAAGTACACCGTACTCAATTTTTATCATGAAATAGATCTAGGTGTTTAAGTAATTTGTAGGATATAATTTAATTAATGGTATATCCTACAAATTACTTAAACACCTAGATCTATTTCTACATGATAAAATGTTGCCTATATAGGAAAATGCGATTTGTTTTTCTATATACTGACTAATAATAAAGGCTTCCTATGCTAGTTAACATTTGTTAGCAGTGACGTCAGCCAGTGACGTCAGCCGCTTGTTTAACTGCAATGACTGATAGATGTATCATTGGCTTAAAAAGACGTTTCTTTGATGATTTAATAAAAGATACTGAAATATCAGAAAAGTTGTCGGTTATATAAACCTGGAACTTAGAGGGGATGTTTACAGTCATTTCTGAGCTACCCAACTTAAGTCAAATTTTGAGAATATTTTAAACTATAATTGATCTGCGCACAACAGTGGCGCATCCAGGCCGTCCAGTAAGGGAGGGGGGGGGAGGCGATTTATTTGTCAGAGCTGACCTTCTTTTAAGTTGTCGACTCGGTTTTGCTTCTTTTATCAAGAGTTTATAACATTGCATGATTTATAAACAGTTAAAATACATTTGTATGTATAGATGCCTACCAGCTTAATATTTATTTATTACAAACAAGTAATAATGTAGGGGGGGTGGGGGCGGGCTATCGCCCCATCAAGCTTTGAATTAACTTTAAAGAAATAAAACGACTAGAGTAGGGAGAGGGGCGACCGCCCCCCCTCCCATTTATCCGCCACTGGATTCAATCAAATTTAAATTCTGTACTCACGATTGCAATCAGATCTTTGGCGAAGTAATGTGTAATAAAGAATGAAGCGAACGAAGAACAAAGAAAACATAACTAATAATAAAATGAATACGGATAACATACTGCGACATGTTAATGAGTGCAGACTGTGCTGTTGATTGACACACATTCCAAAAGAACCTTTCACTCAAACTGAATGTCAGTCACAGTTTATAGTAACAATGAAACTCATACTATGAGACACAGAATTAAATTATAGAAAACTTGAAGCAATATAAAATAGAAACAATGTTAAGTACTTATAGGACTGTTGTGAAGTTGAGCTGAAGATTCACAGAATTTAAAATTATTGACAAAACTTATGCACAAAATCCAATAAAAGAAGGTTGTGACTCTCGGCTATAGAATGCTCTATAGATTTTTAAAAAATAACTAAGAAGATATTAAAGTGTTATTTATTACTTTCGATTGAAATGCAAAAATAAATAACAGAAATTTTGCTATCAAGAGTTTATGACACAAATGACAAATGTATAATATAAAATTAAATGCAGGATCACTGAATAGCTTTAATCAACATTGTATATTAAACTATATTATTATAAAGCATAATTATATTGATGAAATTACTACAGTATTCATAATAAAAAATATAAATATACATATTATTAAAACAGTCATTTATTTTTATAATTACAGAAGCAATATGGAGGATTACAACATGGAATGAGAGATTCATGATAGAATTTCTTGACTAATATCGAGTCCCTACTATCCCAAAGTGTCTTTTTATGTCTCGCAAGTAAATGTGTTACATTTGCAACCATATCCTCGACTGATTTTACACTAATTGGCCATTCTTCAGAAGCGTCGCTCTCCACATCAAAAATCATCCATTCATCCAGTAATTCATTCGGACATTCCACAGAATAATTAACAAACACTGGAAAACCATCTCTACAAGATCGTTTCCGTATATCTGCACTGGGAAACTTTGACTTATAAAAATAGATTTTATACGATTTATAACGGACAGCCACTAAACTTCGCCCGCAGTAGAAGTATTGAAGATCATTTCTTATAATTTCTGAATTATTGGATTTTTGTCCAATTAAAGAGGCAAAGGATTTACCATCTAGACGCAGATATTTGGACCCTTTCGCGAGTTCGACAAACGTGGGGAATATGTCCATGGTGTTAACGACGGCTGGGGAGATTTGTCCGGGGGCGATTGTTCCAGGCCACCAAGCTATGGAAGGACTTCTGAAGCCGCCTTCCATGAAGTAAAGTTTGCCTTCTGTAGAAATATTCACAATTAAGTAAAGTGAATAATGGAAATCAGAGTTTAAAAACTATGCAAAATGAAAATATTACTTTAATAGAAAATACATGGCAGAGTTACTGAAATCTCAATTTTTAAACGTCAATGATATGACATAGTTATTGAATATTATACAATATATTAAAGTGATATTCGTTGGGTATAAATGTTTAGATAAATAATCAAAAGATTACAAATTCAAGTAATTAAGTTATTGTTTAATTAATAATTAATCCATTGCACATTTACATTATAAGTAAACATTGAATTTTGAATTATCAATTTATCAAATCTTATTTTAATCATGTCGATTGATATCAAATATATAATAAATAATTATAAGTGCAATTTAAATCAGCTTACTAAAATTAAAACTAGTATGTAGACTTATTTTAGTAGAAGCAACTGGATGCTAAAACAGTTGCAGACAGCTATGAATCTAACTGTAACAATACACTCACTAAGATTAGTTCAGATGACATATCTTGATCTTGAGTTCCTCAATTAAAATGTTGATTTATTTATTTTAACCTTGATAAGGACCAGGATGACCTCCTTCTTCACAAAGTTCCCTATGGGGCCCATTATCGGAGAGAAACAAGGCAAGAGTGTCCTGCTCTAGTTGAAGTTCTCTGACAGTTTCTAAAACTTGCCCCACCGCCCAGGACATCTCATTCACTTGATCACCATAAACTCCTGGGTAATAAAAAGACTTAGCATCTATATAAAGGTTGGGCTAGTGATGTGGGTCGGCGACTATTCAGTCCCGCCGATTTAGTCCCGCCGATTCAGTCCCCGCCCAATTCAGTCTTAGCCAATTCAGTACGAGCCGATTCAGTCCCAAGATTTAATTGACTATTGAAATGACGTAATATTTGATGTATTAACATTCGTTTTAATTTTATACTATGTGTTAAAGTTTATTGCTGATTTATGTCTATAACTAGCTTATGTTAAACTCAAATAAGCTATTGTTCTATTGACTACTAAACGCGTGGCGCTTTTTATCAATCTAATAATTATTGTGAATATTACTGCGAATAAACTGCGCTACTTGTTTTTGTTTTTTAATTCACCCCCAGAAATTTTCTCTTTAAATTTTATTATATTTATTATATTAAATATTACAAATATTACGTCATTTCAATAGACAATTAAATCTTGGGACTGAATTGGCTAGGACTGAATTGGGCGGGGACTAAATCGGCCGGGACCGAATCGGCGGGACTAAATAGTCCCGTTCCGAGTGATGTATTCTATTATAATTATAAGGCTGATTTATCTAGAAATAATACGTTAGATTAATGTTACAAAATATAATAACATTACCATCATGTTTACCAGGTATTTCATCAGATAATTCATTACGCTATATGTGAACAAACTGATCTGGCTTCCATATACAGTGTACATTCCATATGAGCATGTCCATGTATACTGTACTTCCTTGCACTGTTCAGTCAGAAAGTTATACTGGTTTTACGGCAAAATATCAATATTTTGCAAAAAACCTTCTTGTAATTAGTCTAAAATCTATTGCACTCTTTCAATCGGTCTAAATTATATGTAAATATTATATTTTCTCAGACCTCTGATAGAGCTGCCATTGAATTCTGGTTTGTTGAACATAGGATTATGACACTGGGGAAGAGAGAAGTATAAGAAGAACGGACGATCCGCGTTGTTATAGATGAAAGCTTTCGCGTCTTGTAACATACTAGAAGTGAGAGATTCCATGTTGATGGGCTGCTCCACAATTGAAGTGTTTCGATATAAGAAACAGAAATTTCTTTGCGGATGTGAATAATGTCTCTGTTGTAATAGCCAATATAAAAACAATGAATACAATGAATTGATGCGATGATATTTTTTCTGTAGCCTATTATAATGAGTATACATAGATCTTTAAGATGTTTGTTTTATAATAAGTTTGGATAGAAATATATATCACGACAGTAATTGTTTTAACAAAGGATCAGTATACAAATATACAAATATAAATTAATGCCATTAATTATTGTATGTAAAATGTTACAATTTCATTGAATATTACTAAATAGCGATTTCAAAGACTTAGTCAAAAATAAAATTGACCTGTATGTTATCACACGAGCCAGACAAAGTAAAAGGCAATATTGTTCCCACATAATCAAATCCATGAGTGTGAGGTAAAAAACGTCCATCATTAAACGTCGCTTCATTTATACCTATAAGTTAAATCCGTATAAATATAAACATATATGATTATATCTAACCATGCCATTAATATAAAGAATGGAAAAATAGGTCACAAAGTTGAAAGAAAAATTGATAATATTGGATTATAATAATATCTACTACTATTAATATTACATATTATTTTAGTGTCCATCAAATTTTTGAACGTAATGAATATAATTGTTCATATACTGTATATGAGCAATGGATGGTCAATCAAAACACATCCGTACACCTAGTAATATTAAAAAACCTCACAATTTTGTTATCTCTGTACAAAATTGACAGATTGTATCATTGTGTGCGTGTGATAGTGAACTCGAAGTACATTACTATAAAGTTTCAAAAGTATTTATTTGTTTCTCCTGTTATTATTTGTATAAGAAAATTCAAAAGTTCATGAAAGTATGATAATTTACAAATGATAATGCAAATTCATCTATTGAGTTACTTGCCCAGATGCCACTTTCCAACAATGCCTGTAGTGTACCCAGCATCCTTAAGTGCTTCAGCGATTGTAATCTCTTCATGAGGCAGACCTCCACTATTACCTGGCAGTAACACCCTACTAATACCGTCTGAGTAAAGACCAGTTCTGAATGGCAAACGACCTGATGTTAAATAACAAAGTGCAATAAGTGAACTTTCATGCCTTCAAAAAAATCAGACTGATTTTCATTTTAAAATGTGTTATATAATAAAATAAACAGTAGTGCAAAATGTTTTGGATTTGACTACAATCTGTTCAAATTCAACATTGTAATGCCATTTTTTTTCTTTTGGGGGGGGTTTAATTTCTAATAGTTGTTAGAAATTGAGTCCCATCAATATAACAATTGGGAGACACAAATCGTACAAAATTTCTTCTATTCCTTGGTAGCATTAATTTATTATAACTAGCCGGAGAAAGGATACTTTAAGGCCTACCAGTCATCAGAGCTGCTCGACTTGGGGTACAAATAGATGCAGCGCTGTACCACTGAGTGAACCTCATTCCTTCACTGGCCATTCGGTCAATTGCTCCAGCCTGCAATATTAAAAAGTCTTCTTTATTAAGTTACTAAATTATAATTAAAAATAATTCAGTTAAAAATAAATACACTCAGTAAATCATCAGCTTTGTTTGTAAATACAAAATTGCAAGCGTTTTATCAGTGACATATATGTCATAGACACATGAACATATGATAAATATCATATCATATGTTCTAGTTTAGAACATTTATTCAAAGAAATTATATTTTAGATTATTTCATAGAGTATACAGTTTCACTTGCCTCCTGGGTTGGATGTCCAAAGCTGGCGAGATCCCCCCAGCCCATATCGTCCGCTAGAAATATGATAAAATTTGGCTGACGTTGCCTCGTGGTCACATATCCAAGAGATCCAATGAATTGAGGCATTAGTATGATCAGCCAGATGGAATACAGGCAAGACAACCATCGTATTTCCATGGTCAGCAAAATCATTGACTAGTTACACAACATGTTTCTATAACATAGTAGATCATGCACTACGAACAATTTAGCATTGATTAAACTTTAAAATCTATAAGATTTTTGTCTTTTGATTTTAATGTTACATTAGAAGAAAAATCTTTAAAATTATTTACTAGGCACATGATTTCCAATTAGCGGGAATATGTTTGAATTTACCTGAACCTGGTTGCGATTCACAACTGTGACGTAGCCAGGAGTTGACTAAGGGGGGGGGGAAGGGTTCAATCCAAAATTTGGAGTAAGTGATTTTTTAGGCAATCACTCAATTTTGATCTCCAATATGGTCTCTAAATACATGTATCCCACGCCAAAATTGCATTACATCGTCACAAGGGGAGGAGGAGACCATATTGGAGAGAAATTGGAGAGAAAAAAATATTAATTATATATATTAATAAATAATAATATTATTAATAAATATTAATTAATATATTAATTCGATATATTAATACAACTTACACTGTTATGCTTTCATCTCTGACTACTTTCTAAAGTTACAAAGCGTGACTTGACTTATATTATAATATTTTAACAGTCGTTGAATTTAAGCTTATTTTAATTATGCGGCTAAAGAACCATTTATTAGCCCGAGAGCGAACTCAGGGGGTTGGATAGGGGGTGTAACTCCCCTATCCAATAAAATTCATAGTTAATAATTAAAAAATTAGAACATCTTATAACACAATTAATGTTGAATTATGAGTAAGAGAAATTAAAAACAAGGCCTACAAAAATTTGATTGTTCACAGTTAAAAATATAAAAACAAAAAAGATAATCAGGTTTCTTGATAGGCCTATATAAAAATTTCAGCCTTACCTTGATAATTGATCCTTGGCAAGCCCTTGTATAAACAGGTAACAGTTTTGGAGTTAGCTCATTCAGGGCCTTAGGCAACGACAAAAACCGGGCTCCCCTCAGGAATAAAGGTGTACATGTCTTCAGGTAAGGACAAATATTCAGTTACCTATAGGTTTCAGATGAAGCTGAAAATGATGCAAACACAAATAAAATTTGTAGATATTTCTGGGCCCCCAGAAATCTCATTTGCAGCACCGGGCCCTAGGCAATTGCCTATTCTGCCTAGGCCAAAGTCCGGCTCTGCATGTTAAAGTCTATATCCAGTTTTCATAGGATCAAAATCTAGGCCTCACTGATAATTATAATAGAAACTGATTTTTTGCTGCAGTATTATAGTGAAGCCTATAAGCGTAGTCAAGTATGATACTGTCATATCAACTGAAACTCATTTGTAATTGGCGTGTATTACTAACAAGGTTACATGATAATTTAGATTACATTCATTAATTACCATTTAATTCGGCCAGTTTTAATATGTATAGTTAGATTACGAATATTAACTTACAAGAATAAATTGAACTGAACCCTCTGCTGTAATTTAGAGAAGAAAATTCAGCTCGTATTCAAATTTAATGAGAAACAATCTGATATGATCTTAATTTATTGTTAAAATATTGAAATTTGATATTTTTGATAGAGTTGAGTTTACCTAGAAGCACTGTTTAAACTTAAGATCTATAGCTGGATAATTTTCAGATATAGTCAGTAACTCTATAACTCAGTTGTGTTGTTTTTAACTCAGAGGTGTAACTCTTTAATAATTCTTAATGGGTTTTTCTATACAGTGTAGAAATCACTTCATTTGCAAAACAATAAATGGTAGCTATATTATAAGCCAACGCAACCTATATAATATATAATATAGTATATACACTGTATTATGTTGTTCTAAGTTGTTATAAATTATATAATACTATAATTATAGAGTATTGTAGTAGATTATTTATATATTTAAATTACTTAAAAGACTTGTAATTAACTCTTGTAATATCAATAACCTTTGATTACAAAAATTATAATAATATTATTAGTCTTTTATTATTAACATTATAATACTATTGGCTGAAATTGTGACGGCAATCATCGGATTCGCTGAATAAAAGATTATAATCTTAAATATGAAGTTTTGTAATTAAATCTAACATATAATTACCGTGCAGATTAATTATTTATATTGTTGGCTTGATTTATACAGAATGTGATTTTAAACCATTTATTTTAGTTGAGCGCATAACATCCTCTCTTATAAGAAGCATAATGTTACTGTATGTGTTGTTGCAAGAAATTATCTTGCATCATAAAATGATAAAAGTTTGAATTAACTGCTTAATTTAGATGTATTAATGTTACGCAAACTCAATTCTAACAAATCAATGTTACAGCGAAGGGTTTCTTCTCATATCGCATACACTAAGCCGCATAAAACATCTCCTAAAGTTCCTATCCCAAATTGCATAGATAATTGGATTAAGCAGCGAGTTCGAATATCCCAACCACGTTATAAAGCTAACCACTCCTTGGGGCACTTCGCATTCTTTACTACAAAAAGGTAAGATAGTAGCGAGCATAAAAAACGGCAACCAACATAACACGAAACCTCCAATAATCAATCCTAGCATTCGAGCCGAGTTACGCATTCTTTTGTATTGACATTTTCTATACGATAGGTTCTCTACTGCGGTGCGTCGTTTTGAGTCTCCCTGCAAGCTGGCATCGTCTCCGGTGATCGTCCGGGCTCGCCGGGTCATTGCCGGCCTCGAGTTGAAGCGCTTCCGCCGGCCTCGTTCGTTGCGGAAGGCGCAAAAGGACGTCGAGGCGTTATTATCGGGGTCGCTTTCGAGACGACGACAGCTTAACTCTCGCTCCCTCACGCGGCGACGAAGACGACTCTGTGAGATCCAGAAGATTCTGAAGTAGACGACGAGGATGACGGAGAGGGGAAACCAAAATGCGCCGAATGTTGAGATGATGGTGTAGATGTAGTCTTGACTGATCTGGCAGGCTCCGGAGACGGGGGAGACCTCGGGGCGCCAACCGAGGACGAGGGGCGAGAGGGAGATGATACCCGCTGCAGCCCAGGCAAGAGCGATCATGAGCTTGCAGGCGTGGCGGCGAGGTAGGGTCGCACCGTGGGTGTAGCGCATGTTGAGGGTGATCAGCCAGTATCGGTCGATGGCGATAACAACTATAATTGTGGCAAACAAGAATGTTTAAATAATAAACTGAATACTGATAAAATCGAGTTAGTGTATATTGGTATTTATGTAATAAAAATGACAATTTAGCTTGGAATCATTTAGTCATTGTTGCTTAATAATATAAAAATTCAAATAATTCTTGAAATTTAAATTCAACGTAAATTAAAATGTTTCAATTAATATCTAAGAAAATTGTAGAAATTAAATGATATTAAAAGCTGCACGAATAATGCTGGAGTATATATACTGTATAGTGTATTAGTGATTATATTGAAAAAAAAAACAATGACAAAAAACTTAAAAACTGATTAAAACGCAGCCACTGTATACATTGACTTTGTGTTTATGCTCATTGGTCGTATGAATTTAATGTTTTGTGACAGTTCGGTCGAATGCCATGAATTTCTAGTAGAGCCGATATACAACAAATTGTCGAAAATCCAATACGATAAAGTACTCGATGGCTACAGATAAAAAACGCCATAAAAATTTTAGTGTCGAATATTGTCTTTCTCGTAATATAGTTATTACCATCCAATCTGAAGCTCGTTTATAATGGAATTTTATATAGTAGATTTTGAATTATGTTTTTTTAAACAGTCAGCATTTGAATATCTAAATAGTAACAAACAAAATAATAAGTTAGAATCATAACAAAAAAAGTTGTTCTTTAATTTTCAGATATTTGTGCAAAGATATTTGCACAAATATCTGTTTGCTAGTTATGAAAACAATTTTAGCACATGATTTAAAAACGCAAAAGAGAATAAAATCATGTAATTATCATGTATGTAATATTATAATGAATTATAACGTCGAAATAAAACACGAATTGCGCGGCATGACAAGAAAAAGATATAAAAATAATGAAAACATGGCACGCCAAAAAGAGACAATAAAAATATAAATATTTAATAACTCTAATTTATTTCGATTGATTTGTTAAGATGAGCACGAAGTTGTTTCTGAGTTTAACAAATAACCACGGAAATACAATTAATGCACTGACCACGCTACATTAACTCAATATTTGACTCAATTTGGCTTTAACTATAGCTGAGTCACGGCAGTATTGCCTGACTTAAAATTAATAGAAATTTGATGATATTATGTAAGCAATTATTATTAAATTCAAATTTTAAAAAAACAATGACAAAAAACTAAAAAACTGATTAAAACGCAGCCACTGTATACATTGACTTTGTGTTTACAATATTTTACAAGTATTACAATATTTGTTTTCTCTTTCCCTTTCTCTCTCTCTCTCTCTCTCTCTCTCTCTTTCTCTCTGTTTTTTTTTCTTTCTTTATTTCTTTCTCTCTCTCCCTCTCTCTCTATCTCTCCCTCCCTCCCTCTCTCCCTCTCTCTCTCTCTCTCTCTCTCTCTCTCTCCCTTAACTTTACATTTGTTTAACACTCCATACCCCTCCATCCTGTTTACCTGACTCTTATTGAAAATATCCTCCAGTCCATACGAGACTCAACGATAAAAATGATCGAATAAAACGCGACTTTAATGATAAAATCATCTTTTATTACTGCGACTATAAATTGTCTCAAGGCCGGGCGACATTTATGCAGTTTAAATCAGAACCAGGCCATCATCCGGGTGGATATTCTGAATTCCTCATCCTAGAATCTAAGTCTATATATTTGGTATAGAGAACTAACACGGGTGTGATTGCAATCCAATGAGTTTAGACGAGGATTAAGAGGTGTGATAAAATAACGTTATCGATCTGGAAATATAGATACGGCTTGTCCATTATACTGCATTATACTAAATGCATTGTGTGACACTGCGTATGTAAAAAATGCAGATAAAATTACAGAGGTGTGTAATAAAAGAAACTAGCATAATTACAGTATTTGGAGACTATGATATTTAAGATAATAATTGTGCAAAATAGCTTATTTTGTGATTCGGTTGATAACTATCGTGCTAAGTTTTTAAGCGTTTAAGCAATTGAGCACTATTTGAAATTAAGCGCTTAAATTAAGTGTAATAAAATGACAATAGTTTTGATGCACTTGGTATTTTTATGCCAGTTTTCAAATTATAGCTTAGTTACGAACCATTAACTATGAGACAAAACTGTTTCTTAATTAATAGAATTCAAAACTATTATCAAAATCATCTTAAATATTTTATTGTTTATTTTATCCCTTTAAAATCCATGCCGATTAAAGTTAAATCAATAACAATTTTACAAAAATGACAATTTGAAAGTAATTTTTGTAAAATCGTAGAAAGGTCGTTTAAAATCACCATTTTACAAACTTTAACGTTTACTATGACTTAGAAATAACCATCAATTTACTTGCCTATGTTCAAAATTGAAGCCGTACAACAGAACACATCCGCTGTTACCCAAACGTCACAAGCCAGCCAGCCAAGAGTCCAGGTACCCAGAACCTCGTACTGTAGACTGACCGGGAACACCACCACGGCCACCAGCAGGTCAGCAGAAGCCAAGGACACTATCATCCAGTTGGTCAAAGTTCTCATCTCTCGGTAAACAACAACTGACGCGACGATAAACACGTTACCAATGACGATAGAGATGATAAACAACGACATCACTATCGCTATGACGACTCCGACTGGCTTTATGACGTTTGACGTGACTTCATCGGACGTTATGTTGAGATCGAAGATGTCAAAGTTGTTTTGAATATTCATGACGTTGCTATGTGATTAACAAACTCTTGTAAGGCTCAATCTTATATCAGTTAAATGATCTATTCATTAAGTTGAAATATAGACTAATGTCATCTCTTCATATTTAATGTCCTATGAGTTGTCTCTCAGTTTGAGATCAGAATTCAGAATCGTTTTTAGATAATCAAATTATTTCCAATAAATTTTCGCCAACTTTGTTATTAATCATTTCCTTGGATGTATGATGCCTTCACAGCATTTATTGCCAAGATGATAAATATAAAAAACCATGGTATTTTATTCATATATTCTTTCGTTTTATTCCATAACGTGCTTTTTAATAAATGAAGCGAGATAAGTCCAATTTTAAACACTGTTTTTCTGCGATTTAAATAAAACATGATGAAAATTCTCGGACGATAGGATCTAGTGATATGATTTTAGCAGAATATATAGCCATCTACTATTCTAAAACGAACAGTCAGTTATAGCATGACTAACTTAGTGTATAGATTGCACGAATTTAATTTCCGCTTGTAAAGGTCTAGACTATCTCAAATTATTGTACTTTTAAATAATTATGAAGACTCATTAACCAGTTGTCAGTTGATCACGTGCTAGAAGGACAATGACGTCATAATTAAAATGGCCGCTAAAATCGCGATATTGACTGAATATTAATAATTGAAGATGAACTAAGAAAAGTTATATTTTGTATTTAATTCGGTTTCCAGGACTATAAAAATTATTACACCAAGAACCTTTCTACTTTCATTTGGTAATCTGAAAATACAAAAAAAAGAATATATGACAGACAGGCGATGATTATGAGAAACCAAGAATTCATTACTAGTTGAACAAGAGTAATTAATAACAGCATAATTATCATATAGGAGTAATGTAATGTAGTCTTAATTATTTTTTAAAATCTAAAATTTGATATTATTATTTTAAATGTTGATATTATAATATATAATTTGAATTTACTGTATTGCAATGAAAATGCATACTGTTTAGTAAGGTATCTGTTACAAATTTCATTGTGGCAAAACACAATGAAACTATGTTGTATTGAAGTGCATATGAAATAACTATTTTTAAATAAACAGCGATAAGCAGTATCAGTTGATAAAAATAACTAATA
>JAQIXG010001345.1:0-22764 GCA_034700105.1 Oconnorella tubifera
CTCTCTCTCTCCCTCTCTCTTTCCCCCTACATCATATCTGTCAGGTGAATTATGAATTCTACTCCAGTTATCTACTGCCTAGATTGACGCCTGAAATCTCGTCTCTTCCTCATAAAGTCAGCAGCTGTATATCTCCCAGTCTGCCCAGCAAGCAGCTATGGCAGCTCCTGTCTGTGCATAGAAGCAGTCCAATTGCATACTAGGCACTTCGCATTACCAATTCAACAACTAATGGTGCTGCTGTCTTCTAATAAATAGATAATTAAATTTTGCCATCTTGACCTAAATTAAAATTAGGTATTTAATGGAATTAAAAGGAATCCTATCATGTGGTATGTACTATATGAGGTTTTATGGTATTTAATAGATATATATATTATATATGAACAGCTATAACAGATAATTATTTCAAGAAGAAAAGTGATTTTGGAGATCACAGAATTATTGTAAAGGACATAAGAATATTAATTTAAAGTTACACAACTTAGCTATAATAAATAGTCACTACTTTTAATATACATTGGACTATAAAAAGCTTAAAATAGATCTTTTCCTGTCAACTGAACTTACCTAAAACATGGGATTAGGTAAGGCATCCGGAAGAGGGTTTGGATTGGGAAGGGGGCGAGGGCGTGGCTATGGGTATGGTCGGGGGTTTGGGGAGGGAAAGGGAGGCTTCTCGGGCTACTCTTGTGTCAAGTTTGTCTTCTTTGGATTTAACGTTTTCTTCTGGGTAGGTATTTGAAAGCATAAATTTCATTAATCAAATAAATAATCAGTTTTCACCTTAAATTTACTGTTTTCATAAGTTTTAATGGGACAAGGAGGGGGATTATGAGCTGTTTTATTAAATTATGAATAGCTTATAAATCGATTCAATTAGAAATTTATTGTAATTGTTGGAGTATTATTAAGATGATTATTTGTGTAGATCAATTGAGTATCAGCAGAGTAAATGGTATCATTTTAATTTTTAAAGTATTCGATAGGATATAATATATATCATATGGCTTGTATGTGTCTAATTTGCAGGCATACTTAAAATGAAGCCAATGCATTATTCTGTTTTAGATACAGTGGTATATCTACATGTAAGGTTAAGGTTACGTTTAACGTCTTTCTGGATTACCGTTATAACGATGTCGAAGACGTAGCTGTCAATTTAAGCACCTTACTAAAGGGTGCAGCTAGTTAGAGATATAGTGAGCTAACCGGGATTCGAACCCTATCGATTTCGAATCCAGCGCTCTAACCACTTCTCTAACGGGCCTTGACAATGATATATACATATGTATATATATATGTACATATATGTATATGTATATATGTTTAGTGACAGTAATATATGATCTTTAATCATATGATTGATAGTATTAGGTAATATACTATCTAGATAGAGAGATGTTACAAAGAGTATGTCTAGAAAAAAATAATTATACATAATGTATGTATAATTGTTTTATAATGGCTAATACAATTTATAATTAGCCTAAAGTGCAGTGTTCAATCAAGAAGGTGACATCGCAGAGATAAATTTTGCAGTTTAATTACCTGAGGACATGCTATTAAGTGCTGCTATTATTTCTGACTGCCTCTGTGTGGGTGTGTGTTTAAATTATTCTCATCATGGATTCATATTCCTAATATTGACATTGTTGTAGTATCACTTTAAAAATATCTTTAGAAATTTTCATTTTTTGTTTTGTGACTGTATGAAATTATAGCTTTTTCAGTTTACTCTTTGTATTGTTTTAATATGGGTCTACAATGAGCATGTACTAATATTGTATAATAATAACATACATATACATAATATTATACCATAAGTAATGAGTTATTGTAATAACTTACAGAAACATATGAAAAATCATGTTAATGCATACTTTAACCTTAATTCTAAACCTAACTATAGTACAGAATCTTACCATACCCTCATGAGCATCTCTTGCAGACTTATTAATTCTGATATCTTGCTATCTTAAGCTTGAGTATTTTTATGCAAAAATGTTCCATTTGAAAGTTTTTGTGTGTTAAAGTAGTATTGTTCTAGGATCTAAATCAGTCCACGACTGAAAAGCAACGCGCAGATTGGATAATTAAATCTAGAGGCTTCTCTTTGAATGCAATGAAGTGTGTTGTTATTGATACTAAATCATGTACATGCCATCAGATAGTATATTGCCATTTGAAGTTTTAGCAGCTCTGCCCTTGCATCTTTCTTATCACATCCTACTCATTCTACTCTGTTTCCTGTTTGATGAGATAAATCAATCAATGTTAATTATTTATCTACTTGCATATATCATCTCTATGTACTTTGGTTAATATTACAATATTGACAGCTAGTTTTACATTAGTGTGGTTGACCTTTGCTATATATCATAATTTACTGAGTTAATCCATTTTATAATAAATAATTATTTCTATGTTGACTCTATCAGTGTGTTGCTGATGTGAGGGGTGGACCCTTTCCCTGGAGAGTCATTGAATAAATCTTTTTTATTCATATTCATCCATTAGAGCATGTTGTCATTATTGCTTGACAATGAAATAATTGATATTTAATGTATATTATATTCTAGGTAGTGCGAACAGTTGTTTAACAAGTTTTACATCGAATTCATAGTTTTATTTCATGGTTTAATGTAATAATGTTGTTTTTGTTCATTTTGACTTCCTTTGTATTAATTCTAAGTTGCAAATATGCTTATAGCTTGCATTTATCTCAAGTGACCAGGGAGCCTACATTAGTACAGATTCTATAAATATATGTCTATTTCCTATCATTGTTCCAAATCACATCATGTTTTAAAAACGTTAAATGTAAATCATTTTATATTTTTACATTATTATAAGCTAATGAAGTCATGGTCCATTGAAACAGTCACGAAAACAGTCCTCCATAAAAGTTTGAATTAAACTTAACCGTATAATTAGTTTTCTAGTTAAACAGGCTCCCTGAAATCCACTGATATAAAAAGACAGAAAAAATTGATATATAGAACTTATACACTGGCATTGATCAATTAATGTACATAAAGTGTATATTTAGAATTATCAGAAATGCATTTAATTAATGTAACTAATGATTTTGTATTTCAATTCTGATTCTGTCATACAGTTGCTTGGCTGTGCCATACTCGGAGTTGGCATATGGCTGCAAGTGTCAAAAGGTTCATACGCGGCTCTGTCGCCAAGCTTTAATTTCCTCAGTGCCACAGCACTTTGTATCAGCGCTGGCATTTTTGTGCTCGTGGTTGGATTCTTTGGCTGCTGCGGCGCCATCATGGAGAGCAAATGTCTTCTCATGACGGTAAGTGTGTCTTACCATAATTACCAGTATTCCAATTATGGTCTTTTTATACCGGTGTTGTCATTTTTACGTTTTTACTATTATTGCAGATGTTGCGCAATTATTATTATTTCTACAATTATTGCTATTTATGCCTGGTTTTTTAGTTTATTGCTTAGAACTGTCAATTGATGATAATTACAACAAATTGTTATACTCAGTGTATTACTTTTTTCTTTAGTTTTAATTATATTCGTTATGCTAAGTCGATATCAAATAGTATACCTAAATTTTAAAGTAACAAATTTCACAATAACTTTATCCTAGCAGAAGGTGATATGTATTACCGTGCTATGTATAGCGATGCATGAAGCTTTTAACTACAGTATTTTATATGGATTACTTCCTATATTTTTATTAAGGATTTTTAACATAAACATAAATAGATTGCCTAACACGAAGTTTCTTCACTAGCATAAAGTTTAATTTTAATATTACATCCTTCTAGTGTAAAATATTGAAATTTGATCTAGATGGCACATTATTAAGACAACGTTTCTATTTCTGTTGGCTACACGATGTAATCAGTTTACTCAGCTTGTCAGAGACTGATGCTCTTCTCATGTTCCCTTCTCATTGCCAAAGTTTTTTATAACATATTACAGCCCGTGATGTCAGAGTCTTTCGATTTTTTATGTTTTGACAGTATTTAATTTCAAGTAAAATATACAATTTTTTACTCTTATTTCTTTGGTGAAAGTCTTATACCGTGTGTGCTCAAGTCTCTCGATCTGCAACTCTCAACGCGTCAAAAAGATGAAGTTTGTAAATCATACGTTAAACTAAGTCACAATATTAAGTTCTTGACATAGTTTTTAAATTTACTTTTAAGTATCCGCTATAATGCGGATTATAAGAATGTTATAAGTGTGAGCTCATCGCGTTTATATTGACAATAAATTCTCAAACTGTTTAAGTTATTTCATTTCAGTGCATTTTGACGGAATTATAAAATTAAACTGTAACAAAATTACCTTAAAGTACAGTTTCAGTCTTAGATTTTACTTAGTTGCCTAAAATTTCAAGTTTAAATTCCATCTTAGTTAAGGTTAAGGTTACGTCTGGATTACCGTATTAACGATGTCGAAGACCTAGGTGTCAATTTAAGCACCTTACTAAAGGGTGCAGCAAGTTAGAGAAAATGGTGAGCTAACCGAAATTCGAACCTGAACCTATCGATTTCAAATCCAGCGCTCTAACCACTTCTCTAACGGGCAGTTCTACATTATTCATTTCAAACTATCACTAGCAACATATTCCAATACTTTTTGTCTTAAAAAGATTGTAATTACACTGTCAGTCTGAATATTTATCTAAAAATTCATTTCTAAAAATTCAATTTCAATTATTTTACCATTAATAATAATCAAAATGACACATCACATCAAATCTGGCATCATTCAAAGAATAACATTGCTGTTTCATTAGAACTGTTTGATGATGCAATCTAATGAATTCTATCTCTGTCTCTCCTTTCATCCTGTATGGTCGATGATTTACTCTCACCTGGCTTTCACTGCGTCCACTCATCTAGAACCTCTCCCTCTGACCTCGGTAGCTTTCCATCGAGGGCCTTCCTTGTCCTTCTACTGAGGGAATCATCCCCTAGAGGGGAGACTGGCTGCCCCTCGTAATTCTAAATCAAAGAGTCAATATGTTTTTTTCCTTTTTAAAATATTCACTTTTACTATTTTTTACTTTTACTACTATTTTACTATTATTCACTATTAGGATAAAAATAAAGGAGAGAGAGAGAGATAGAGGAATGATTTTAAATTGATAAGAAGGATAAGAATAATAGTTTCAAATAGATACTAAATGGAGAATTTTGTTACCTAAAATATTGCTAAGCCAGTATTTGTCTTTATTTGTTCAATATGGGGGTGGTATGATGCAATATAGTACTTCTATAGAAAATTAATTAATTTTCTACTGCACTGTTATATCAAACAGCAGGTTTTGTGTTAAGGACTTGAAATAGTTTATAATATTCTATAAGGAATTTACTCTTGAATTGTGAAGATAAATATATATAATTTTTAAGAGTCTTATAAAAGGACTGTTTGCACTTGTAAAGAGATGTTTCTTTATAATTAGATTATTGTCTTATAAGATAAGATAAACTTCTGACTATTGATTTATTTCCTTGAGTCAAAACGATCCAGTTTTTTATATATATTTTTACTTTCCTAAATTTTAAAACAAAAATCTGTTGAGTTGGTCCCCATTGACTGTATAGGGACTTGGCCTTCAATTCAACGTAACGGCATGCAGTAGAATCCATCCTGTAACTATTTCTAAATGAGTATGATTTAAATTCTTCCTCGCTTCACTACTGCCAACTACTGTTATTTAATTAACTAATGGGCATTTGTTTAAATTACTATGCTATCATCTGGGTGTGGTGCATCGTGCACATATTCAGTTACCATTGGTCATAACTGTTGTAGTGCATGCGCGTTTGACAGATGCTACTCTGGCGTAATGCAGGGAGCGGATAATGTGCTTGTAGGTTGTGAACTGGCCGCCGCCGCGCTAGTATTGATCCAGTTTTTTTTCTCTTCGGTTTTGCTACACTGAGATAGAATATTGTGACCAGTACAGCTATGGCTGATGTTTAAGTTCAGTTCACATTAATGAGAGTTTCTCTGACTAACATGGGTGGCATTTTCTGTCTTTAATTTCTGTTGCCATTTGAAAGCTTTTTTTAAAATGTTTCATTTGCTTATTTATTGCATTGAACATATATATATATATATATATATTGTATTAAATATTGTTATAGAATATTTCAATTCTAAAACAATTTAGCTGTATATAATTAACTTTTTTATTCTCTAAATAACACTAAATAAATCATTCATATAATTTCCTTTTGTTGTGTTAATAACTGTCTTTAATTAAATAACCATTGTTGAGTTCTAAATTTTTAAAAGTTAACAACTATTAGTATGCATCTCAATCATGTCAATGACTGTATCATTTAAAAAATGAATGCATCTTCAAAACCTTGCGAAATTTATAGATTTTCTTGACAAATTGATTCCTATATTTTAATCCGATAAATTAACGTTGATAACTAATTTAATAATATTCTTAATCAACCCTAAACTGAACAGTAACCATCAGAATTTATATATGGTGTTAATTTTATTGGATTCTTGTCACCGATCATCAACTGTAGGTCTACAACAGAGGATTGTTGAAAACGTTAACGACTGTCTACTGCTAAGATTGTTACAGAGAATTGCATAGACTATCAATCGTTCATTAGTCTAGCTCTTGCTTTGTGGCTGACTGCTGCTGATATGAAATGGGATGCTGCTTTTTCAGCTGCTGATGTGAAGCATACAGATTTTGCTGTAAAAATATTGTCTGGCAATGTATCATTATGGTCTTCTTGTATTACTGATGTCTACTTGGTGTGAACAGTGAACATAGAACATACACTTTCTGTATCAATTACAATATTTGCATTGTTTCATAGTAGGCGTTGGCAGTCAGTAAATTTTGAGAAATTGCAATCCAGTCGCGTTCTCCAGTTCTGTTTAAATATTTACTGAATACTTTCTAAACAAAGGTGTCAGCTTTGACAAATTATGCTTCTAAATGCGCAGTGTTTTGTCTGTGCTTAATCTCATTTAAGTTGTATGATTATTGGCATATAGGTCTCCCTTTGTCAATTGAGTATTAATAGTAATAATTTGGTTATATAGTTATTTAATGATGATTTGATGCTTTGATAAACAGTTTATCAATTAGACATGTATTCTTTTATTAGATTGTATTATTGTAGTTTAATTAGCTTTTTATTATTTTATTTTTTAGCAGTTAGTTTAGTTAGAGAATAAATTGAATATATTGAGCCTATTATTGTTAATGTGATCATTCATTAAGCTGATAATAAAAATGAATAGCAGATGATTACATTGTAAAGCTTTTTAGTTGCAATGAAATTGATGTAAATATATTTAGGCAAATGACGATAAGTACTACAAATATTAAATATTACACATGTGCAAATAGAACATTAGTTTGTCATAATTTGTCCATGTAATTAATTATGTAAATTGATTAGCATTATTTTCATATTATATACAAGGAATTAATCCATAAAAAATTAAATTTGTATTCTATGTGTTGCATAATATCTAGCTTACATGAGCAATATTTCGTATATTATAAACCTATATACAAATTACATATAAAATCATTTATTACGTGTAAATGACCAATAATTGTTTATAAAATTAAAAATTAAAGTTGATACTACTATACTTTCGAATATATTTCTGCCATTTATTATTTCTATAATTGTATCATCATATACTACCATCATCATTTTCTTTGTACTCAATATGTTGCTTATTTTTTGTTATTATTAATATAAAATCACTATTTTATACTTTCTGCTGTTTTTTTCTTGCAGTATTTTGTGCTGATCGTTCTCATATTCATACTGGAAGTAGTGGGAGGTGTGCTTGCATTTATCTACGGAGGAGAGATTGAGCAAGTTGTGGGTATTGAGCTGTTGAAGGGCATTCAACAGCAGTACCCGGCATCTAGTGGAGCAGAGGTGGCGCAAGATCAGCAAGGATTGAAGGAAGTCTGGGGTTCGATTCAGTCTAAGGTAAATAGGATCAAATTCTGTATTTTTAGATACTATTGCTACTGATTTTAAATTTAAAGTAATTTTTAGATATACAGTATAGTATGTTTTATGAGCTTTAGAGAACTGTATTCAATATTTTCTATTTGGCAGCTTTTTAAAAATTGTTTGCATAACTTTTAGAAATAATTTTAACTTATTATTAGAATTTATTTAGAAGCGATTGCATGCCTACAATGGCTTTTGAGGCCATAGTTTACAGTGATGGAAAATTACTGTAAAACTGTAAAAAGTGTCTGATTTGAATTTAAGTTAAGTAATTTAAAATGATGTAAATGTAGACTTTGGACACCAGAGTATCTATGTATTAGATGTTCTTAGTCAACTTTATATTTTAACATTTAATTCTTCACTTGTGTACTTAATTCTGATTCTATAGTAAGTTATTAACAGTCATATTGTATCAATATCAGTAATTTACTATCACTGGAAATAAATGAATTATAATCCAAGTTGAAATTTTACTCTAGGTTTTATTTTTGACTCGATTCCCAGTGTAACAAAGACTCAATTTTATTAGAGCTACAGAAAAACATTAATTAAATCCTTTATGTTAAACCTTATTTCACATCTGCATCATATTCAGCTTTTCAAATAACTCTATAAATATTATTAGGTTCATATTCTATTTATTTTTATTCCTTAGATAAAATGTTGCGGAGTGTATAACTACACTGACTGGCACGGCATCGCTGCTTGGCCCAAACAGAATCGAGTTCCCAGAGAATGTTGCGTGCACAATAGTAGTTGTATCGATGTAGAGACGACTCATAATCAGTATCAGACTCATTATCATCGTAGGGTGAGATATTTAAGATCTTTAGCACTTCATTACAGGGTAAAAACAATCTGTGTAACCCGAAGGTTATACTTTTCCAAATATCATATGCTGAGAGAGAGAAATTGTAAGTTTTGTAATGTATAGAGTTTAATGCTGTATGTGGACAAATTTTACATTAAGTTGTGATATAGAGTAGTATACTGAAATTAATTGCTTAGCTAACGGGAGTGGTATACTTTATTTTACATTATTGCTCAATAATACTTGGATAGTGAATATGATGTATTGTCATAAATAATATTGTCTACTGTGAACAGTTACTGATACAATCAATATCTGTTCAGTCTCAATTATTTGTCTGAATTAATTGAGAGAGATAATTTAGATAATTGAAAAACATTGACTCTTTCTGGTAGCTTGGCATAAATATTTAAATCACATATAACATCTATTCTACTTTATAATTTTTTTGCTTTTGATGTGTTACTTCATAGTATATAATTTATAGAATATAATTTACACTGAACCAGTTGTATTTTTATAAAAATCTAAAACTTTAAAAAATGATCAGTTTGATTAACACGTTCAATTATGGGTTCATTTATTTAATTTTCATGCTGTACAGTTATTGTATTAAAATTAGTAAATCTGTACTGAGCCTTTTTGTTTTCTCTTTGTTAAATGAATTACTTAAATTGTTAATTATCGTTCTAACAAACGAAATAACAGCGGTTAACGTAGTGAATGCAGCCAGTGGCATAATATATAAGCACAGTGCTGAGTAATAAATAGTTGATGTTAATGTACTTCCTAAATATATTGTCTATTTGTCATACTTAATGCATGTGTTAGACGTCATGGATAATTGGTTTCAGCACTATTCATTTATAATTAATGGCTAGTTTGTCAGGAATATTCATTTACAGTTAAATTTTGCAAATTGCTTCTCAAGAAGTGATTTTGCTAATATATTTTGCTTTAAATCTATAGTAGTAATCTTGCAGTGCTAACAATTATTTAATTTGTTTTGTTGAATAGCATGTATTGCCAATTTATCATAACATCAAACTTAATTCAAAAGTCATATACGTAACATAACATAACATATACATAATATATGTGTCATATTTTTGCCCATGTCCAATACTAGATCTATGCTAAATGTCAATAGAGAAAAATTAAGAGACACAGGTCATACATGAAACCTGTCATCATTTTGCTGTACATTTAATAAAACCTGTCCATCATTTGCTGTATATTTGAGATGTCTGTTTGGTTTATTGAATTAGGGTTGCCTGGATGAAGTGAAGTCTCAGTTGAAGCACAATCTCTACATTCTTGGTATTGTTGGAATTTGTATAGGCGTTATTCAGGTAGAAAACAAAGTCTCTAATACTTTTGGCATTTTTAACTGGTTCCACGGAATCTCTACTGGTTCCGAATGTAGGTTCCATGGAACTGGCATATAAACTAGAAGCTGGAATTTGTTAATTAGTTTTGTTTAATATTTCCTGTTGGATATTTCAGTTGATATTTAATAATTTTCAGAACTTAGTTCAATGCTGATTTATACTAAAACATTCACAAATTATTACAATCATCTCATTGGTCTTCAGTTTCATTAATTAATAATTTATTATTCCATATCTCAATAGAGAAAATTTTATGTACTTTATTGTCATTGTTGGCATTTTTATTGAACATCATATATTATACAGCTGTAAATTAATTTTATTATTATTTATAAATGATTAGATTCTTGGCTTGGTAGCATCAATGGCTTTGTTCTGTTGTCTACGTCAAGAGAAATACTACGACGACTAATGACGCTACTCCTGCGTGAGCTACGCCACGAATATGATGCGCAAAACTGTATTGACATTATATTCTAAGGTGGCATATGTACATAGATGGCACCTGTAAATGTGTTAGCATTTTTACGCCGCGTTAAAACGATATTCAAATTATAGAGAAGCGTGCAGAATGATAAATTTTAAATTACCCGATACGTTAATAATTGCGTAATCTGGTATTAAAATGTATCATTTTATCAAATTATAACTCAGCTACATTATATTAGCTAGTCAGTTGCATATGCTTTATTTAGCTAATTACAGTAAAGTAGTAAAATATTAAAAAATCTTTGTCATTAAAATATCTTTAATTCTATACAGAAATCTAGTCATTTACGAATCTATTTACGAGATAGTCAAAGTGTGATTATTTACAAAGTTGAAAAATAGTTTCTTAAAAAAAAATTCAGTGAATTGGAGGATGCCGCTGAAAATGAATGAAGTTTTCATTTGTGCGTTGTATAATACGGTACTATATATATATATTGAACAATTTTTGTTTTAACTTTATACGATTTATAAGACGCTATTTATGCAACATTCTGAATACGGTCTATCAGTTAGATGTTTGCGCGGTAGATTGATATGGATGCAAAAAGTTAATGAACAGTGTGCAAAATTAATAATGGTGTCATTTAATTGGGTATTCCTAAGTTAAAAAATTATATAAATTAAAAAAATTTAAGTTGATTTTTTTAAGATTTTTTCTAGATATTTATAATCTCTACAAAATATCTTGATTATCTTGATTTTGATCGGCCTCTTTTTAATAATATACAATATTTTAGATTCAAGTGAAATAGAAGTGAGTTGAGTATTATAAAATTTCAATTATTGTGATTAATCTGATAAATATTTGAAAAATAAACATTTATTTTAATTACTGGTAAAGGGTTTATTATCCAGGTTTAGAATAATGTTTCTTTTAAATTATAACAATTTGATAGCACTATATTGATTCATCGATTAAGATGTAATTTTTAAGATGTGAATTTATTATTTTACTCTAATCATTATTTCTCTTTCTTATATTGTTACACTACGTTTAGTTTTGTAATTTTTAATCGTTTTTGAAAAGGTCATGAAATCAGAAAATTCCTTAAAAATTCATCAAAATATCAGTAAATTATATTTAAGTAAGTTATTTCTTAATATCAATGATTCTTTACTAAACATTACATTTAAAGTAGTTGGAATCTCATTTAAAAGGGTGTGCTCAATCTATGGATCTTGAATGTGTTGTTGGTATCATGTTGATATTTAATTAAATCAGCATTTCATGCAGAATAGATCAAAGAGCGTAGCAGCTTGATAAACCGTTTTAGTTAAATGCGTTACATAGCCATTGATGTCGTTTATTCAATCTATTATTAAATGATTTATATACTTAATGTCAGGGTTTCCACAGTGTTTGAAAATTATTATGATTACGATGATCACTTAAACTTACATATTAATCGATTTATTTGAATATCATACACTTTTAGTAAGTTCGAATAGTTTTAGTATTTTTAATCGTTTTTGAAAAGGTCATGAAATCAGAAAAATTCTTCAAAATATCGGTTAACCTTAAATTTATAATTGTCAAGAAAAAACTTGTGACTTTTTTAAAACTTATGTGGAAACCCTTTAATGTAATTAGGTTGTTGTATATATTTCCTATGTGTGCCATCTTGCGTTCTTATATATACATAATCATATAAGTCTTGTTTACTTTTTGTGCGTTTTCCTTGAATCTGTGTTTTTCATCGAGTTTTATACTGACTTTGCTATGTCATACAAATGGACCAAGTGTAATACCGTATATTTATTTTCAAAAATGTAAAGTTATATATATTTCATATAGTACTAGTTAAAAATCAGTAACATTTTCGATCTGGTCTGATTTAAAAACAGATACTGGAATCTGATTACAAAGAATTACATGCATTTAATTTTTATAAAATTTCAACTCAAAAAGTATTATCTGAATGGATGGTCATATGGGATGTGGATTTTCTCTGGGAACTGAAATTATGTCCTTTAATTGAATTCAGAGCTCAATATAGAAAAAATTATGTGGTTGCAACAAAATAAAAAAAATTGTCTGTAAAATGATTTTGAGGTACTGGACGAAAATCCATTGACCAATTTATGTTGAATGATGTAAACAGGTTGTAAGATTATGTTTTTTGATGAATCAAAAGGTTTACACTGCCAATGATAAGCAGACGATTTCTCATTTCATTTGTTGATACATCTTATGAAAAATATATATTCAGAAGAATTTAAAACCGATGTATTTAGTGTGATACAAATGATAGAATTTTTATTTAGTATTGTAATTGGTAACTGAAATTTTATACAACTAAGCTAATAATGAATTTGAATTATTTTTATAATTTTGGCAATTTTGTACTTATGGTTGATATTACTATTTTATATTAATTTTAATATCTCAGCACTTTAATTATACACAGAATTTATAGAGAAATTTATTATTACTTTTATTGATACTGGTGCCCTTATAACATGTTCATCATGTAGTCAATGCTAGTGAATGTTAGTCATCAATGCGCTGCAATCATTGCTAGCTAGTAAGTGCTGCATTCTAACCATTGTCACAGACAGACAAACTCATGTTCATTCGAAATTATATTGTTTAATGAACATTGTAGATGTGTTACATTTAATGAAGTTTTTGCAATTGTTTCACAAAGGCATTAGAAATTGTACTCGTTGAAGATTATATCACCCTTATGAAATTGATATTAATCAAGTTGTAGTTTTATGGAAAATACATTTTATCGTATATTTGTATCATATCTTTGTAGTTTGTGCGTTACGTTTATACTTCTGTATAATATTGTACGAATTAATTACTATCGTTAATTGAGTCTTTTTTACATTCAGATTATTCTTGCAGATAATTATTTGTTAACTGTTGAATATTAAAGGGCAGAAATTATTTTCTTTTAAAATTTTATTGACATTTATGGAGACAAATTAATAAGTGCAAGTTTTATTCTTGGAATGTTTGACTCTAGTTTGATTTTTTAATGAACATTTTTCTGTTTTGATGTTTTTGATGTTTTATAAAATTATGAGTTTTATAAATATTGCTCTGATGAAAGAGTTTTATACATTTTTTTGTTTATATGTTTTCAGTTTCTTAGAGATAAAATAAAGTTTTTAATAATATACTCATTTCAAATTATGCTAATAAATAGTAAGAGATAATTACATTCTATTAATAATTATTTATTTATTAAATTGTACCTATTCAGTTTTATCGAGTTGACATGATATAAATTTAATATTGAAATTACGTTGGTTTATTTTTAAATATGTCAAATAATGTTTCTAAAATGTATCACAATATATTAAAGTACATTATTACTTTTTATGCAAAATTGAATGATATTCCAGCTATTCGCTTTTTACTCCTAAATGTGTTCATATTTAATTGATTTTAATGTTTTTAAGTTGCAATCCTGCCACATCTGTCCCTTTTGTGCAATTTGTGATGAAATTCTGTATTTTAATAGTATTTTATTTTATAGTTTTAGTATTTTATCGTAGTATTTTTTAACAATATTTTTGTTATATTAAAGGAATAGAAATTGTTTGCATGTTATTACGAACAAACTGATGAATAATTTCTGTTGTTAATTTATCAAGTACTAAAATTATGAAAAGATTTTAAAATTTCATTCTTTCAACTTCTAGTGAAGTTACATATTATTTAGTTGTTGTAATTAAATGTTGACAATCATTCAATTATCACAAATTTCGAGTTTAAACAAATTTTTACACTTTTTATATATATATATATTCACTTATTACATTTATTTCTAATAAATTACAATTTTAGGGACTAAATTTTAATATGATATCGAGAGTATTTTGTATTTCTACATTCATATACTGTTATCTTAAATCTGTTAATCTTTTTAAATACTTTTTTATTATTCTTCATATGTATAATTATTATATATATATATTATATTCACACTTTTTGTATCATACAGATCTGCTTTGCTATGATTTATGTTTTAATTTTTGCCTAGTTATTAAGTACTGTATTTCTTGCATGACTTGATGTTTGTGTAGTTATGTATTCTTCACATTCAATTTTAATTTTTAACTTTGTAATAAAACATAGATGCAACTAAATTTATATAAAATATCTGGTTGTAGCAAATTGTTTGCAAAATTTATTATAAATAACAGAGTTTGGAAACTTTCACTATTATGTGATGCCAATAAGGTTGTTTAATGAAACAATTTTAATTATTATATTACAACGCTAGTCTTGTTAGTCGTTTGAATTATAATTATACTGATGTTGTATTTTAGACAAAATCTTATTTGAAAAAAATGATTTATATAGTTTGTGTTCATTTTCTTGAGACTTTTCTTTAGCATATAAAAAGTATCCAATCTGATAGTTTGATAAAGTAAGTGGCATAATATTGAAGATATACAAAGATATAATAGAGTCCGCTGTGATAGTGTATATTATAGAAATATGTAATGCAGAGATTGAGGCTTTGAGCATTATAATATAGACATGACAATAACAAATATAACAATAATTGTCAATATACACGGTGGGGCATAATTAAAGGAGCCAGCTTTATTCTTTAATAACTATGGAATATTTAAAGCAATTTATTCCAAATTTTACACACATACTTCAGCACCAATTCTACAACGTTCAGGTAATTTTTATGATATTCGACGAAGAGACTTCAAAGATACGAGTAATTTAAATTTGGTTACGAAAAATTGCGTCAACCAAGCTGGCGAAAATAGTAGACCGTGAATACTTCGTTAGTGGTGTTTATTCTGCAGTGATAATTGTATTGCCAGTAGCTACCAGATAAACAAATCAAGAGTACATTACAAATTATTGTCAAGGATAATAATACCACAAAGTTTCATTATGATTGCTGGTCGAGCGCTGGTCATTGTGAGACAGTTCAAATTGTGTGTTCAAACTGACCGCCGTTTACGCGAACGCAAACAAGCAATCCTTTTCGCCGCTGCTCTTCTTCCGTGAAAGCGATTTTCTGAACAACATTACTGTAAACACTTCGAGTGAGCGTGCGTTATTATGACGTCACTACGTTAAATGGCGGAGCCTTTTCACAAAAAGCGACACAACGTTATAATGATTCTAATGTTTTTGCCAGCTTCGTTGACGTGATTTTTCGTAAACAAATTTAAATTACTCCTATGTTTGAAATCTCTTGGTCGATTGTTATCAAAATTGTCAGAAAGTTGTAGAATTGATGGTGAAGTGTGTGTGTAAAATTTGGAATAAATTACTTTAAATAATCCATAGTTATTAAAGAATAAAGTTGGCTCCTTTAATTATGCCCCACCTTGTACAGTAAGTACAATTCAGAAGTCTACCAGAGCTTTATTATTCTTATCACAATCGACATAGGGATAAGTTGTACTTGGTACGTGTTAAGGTCAGAACCCATTGGTATGTTGTGATGCGTGGAATGCACGTCCGTCACCAATTAAGTACAATAAATAAATATTTCAGTTTCAAATAAGTCGATATTTAAGTGGCAAATTGTTAGTTAAATTTAAGTTTTTGTATTGTTAAATGTCACTAATTAAGTACATTATTAAATGTCATTAATTAAGTACATTTTTAAAAGGCACTAATTATTTAGGTCACCCTTATTAAGCACACTGTTCAGTGTCATTATAATTAAGTACAGTATTAAAGATCACTAATTAAGTATCGTGATAAACATCAATAATTAAATACATTATTCAAAATCACTAATTAAGTACACTGCTAAATAATTATACTGCATTTGTTTCGACATAATTTTGACACTTGACTGACAACTAAGTTACTTGCGTGACAGGAATATCTGTCGAGGTTCGATTGACACGAGCCGCGTGCTCGCGTTCTGCGTCAAAAAGACGGATTGATCGGGCCATGTCTACAATAAGTATATATTTCGATCAGTGCGTGTTCTTTACGCAACGCACACACAGCTTGAAAATGCGCACCGGTGAGGTTCGAGTTAAGTGATACATAAAACTATAATGTTCCATGCATAATTTAGAAATATTCATATCTCAAAATTTGTGCAGAGTACATTGTCACGGTTCATTATTAAGGTTAATAAGGTCGCAATATATTTTTATTTAACTAGTATAATAATTGTACTCTTTTCTGTATGACTATATAGCACAGCGGTTTCCAACCTTTCTGATGTTGTGACCCCTTGATAACATTTGCCAAGTTGTGGCGACCCAACCATAAAATTTTAAAATTGTGGCGACCCCAACACAACAGGGCAATGTACATTGCATGTACATTGCATTTGCATGCACATTGCCCAAAAAAGCGTTTTTTATTTAAAAAAAAATTCTCAGACGGTCTCAGGAGACCCCTGCAAATTGTCAGGCGACCCCAGTTAGGGTCGCGATCCACAGGTTGGGAGCCTCTGATACAGCTGAATAGTTAGTTATATGTGTTTGCATGCTGTCTGTGCAGTCCGAGTGGGAGATAAGTTACAATTGTTACAGTGCCAGGTTCAATAATAATGAGCTCAACACGAAATATAACAAATATTCCAATTACAGCCAAATAGGTAAATTTAGATAAAAGAATCACTAAACAGCAACTTTAAAAGGAAATTTCAACCTATAGTGCGAAACTAAAGACTATTTTCACTCTACTTTAAGCCATTTGTTGTTTTAATAGTAAACAAATAGAAAGTAAATAATAGAAAACTTGAAAATATTAAAAATTATGAGGTCAGAGGTCATGTCTCGTTTATTAGGCAGACGAGGGGAATCCTAATTAAGTGGATTGTAAATTGCTGTGTAAATGTAACGTTATTATGGCTGTTGTCTATAAAAGTATTCTGGTTTGCCACGACGTATGGAAATTTCTCGAGATGAATTAAAAGATACTGCATAAAAAGCATTTGATCGGCTTACTGTATCTCATTCATTTTCATACCTTGTTAATTTAGATTAAATTTAATTGGATATTTATCGCGCGATATCATATTTTATTTCGAAATTAAATCTAAGTTTCTAATTCCTCTACATGACGCAACGTTACGTGAAAGCGATTCACAACTTTGATTCTACAGCACCCGATGACCTCTCGATGCAAACAAATGATGTCATTCGGGTAGTTAAGAATATAGATGACAACTGGCTGGCTGGGGAATGCAGGGGAAAGTGTGGAAACGTCCCCCGGAATTATGTACGAGAGATTGCGATCCCGCGTGCGAATCTCAGTGAACGTGTTTTTGTGGCGATTGGAGTGTTCGAGGGAGGGGAGCAAGGGGATCTGAGTTTTATGAAAGGTGTGTTATAACTTTGTTTAGTGTTTGTATTGCTGTAAGTTTGATAGACTTTTTATATTAGAACTTTTTGATTATTATTTTCGCTAATTAATGAAGTAGTTGCATTGAACAAAATGTCATATAAAGAAGAAAAATTGAAAATATATACACTAGAAGAAAGTTTATATGCTGGTTGAGATGGAATATAGCATTGAGATCAGATTTATGGTTGCTTGAATCTGTATTACTTTGATTTGCATTGCGCATACTGAATTCATTCATGTAATCATAATTTTTGTATTTTACAACAACGTTTTTTAAAGCCTAATGATTGCAGTAAATAATATCTGTGTTAAATTTACTGGAAACTGATACAAAATATCTACATTATTATGTAACTTACTAAATATCTACATCTATATATTTTATTGATTTACAGCTATCGTTATATTATAACTCGCTGCAATTTTTATTGTTCTTCTTTTAGGTGATATTATATTAGGAACCTCAAAAGTAGATGATAATTGGTGGGAGGGAACTCTAGGAAATAAATTTGGTATCTTTCCCCTAACTCACGTTGAAGATATATCCTCATATGATCGTACTTCACAAGTCATTGCCGAAGTCATTGCAACGTCAAGTCTCAGCGCACAACTTGACGGTGAACTTAGTTTTACAACGGGGGAACGTATTCAAGTTCTTCGTCTAACCGACCCGGGGTTTGCATTTGGACGCTGCGGGGCTCGGTCGGGTCAGTTTCCCCTCTCTTTTGTTAAAATTCTATCCGGAAATCTGTCTGGTGATCAAGCTAGATCTCGGAGTAGCAATCGTGTTGATAATGCTGTGATTGATGCTAAGACATCTGCCAGTAGAAACTCTTACAATGGATTTATTTCCCAGTTGGATTACACAAAGAAAAATCATTCAGATACTCATGACTTTAGTCACACAAAGAGTTATAGTAGTGAAAAGAAAGATCTCACCACGTCGTTTGATAGTTCAGAAACATACGCTAGAGCTTTATACGATTTCAAAGGTCGTTCACCCGGTGACCTTGATCTCACAGAAGGTGACACGATTACTGTGCTACGTCAGATCGATGCTGATTGGCTGGAGGCTCGTCATGACGACGGTAGAGTCGGTCTATGTCCTGTTACTTACGTTGAAGTTTTCAGTTTTGAGCCAGTTTTATCCGGCTGCACTTTGTCTCAAAATAGTCCTCAAAGTAAATGTTGGAGTAACGGCGTTAAAGTTAAACCAACAGTTAAACCTAAACCCGTTACTCCGAATAAAGTCGTTACGAACAACGGTAAACCGTCCATGACGCGACAGAGTAATGTTGATTTTAATCTAACGTTAGATGAGCTTGTTAAGAGTCATTTGAACGCTACCGGTAAATCAAGCACATTATCAGGCGCGATATCTTCAGATAATTACATTCTACGTAGTTCTTCGCAGTGCATGACATCCGAATCTAACGACGCGCCATCACGCGCTACTTTACCGCGATACAATAGCGCGGCAGAGACGTCGTGTTTTACTTTTGATAGCGATCTTGATTTAGATTGGTTGGCAAATAGACACAGCGTCGGCGCAAATAGCGTTAGCACGAGTGTTAAGAAGAAGCCGGCACCTCCGAGGCCAGCGGTGCCGCAGCCACCTTCAATCCGATCTAGAGCCGACTGGCAAGTGTTTGAAGATGATAAGGTGGTAAGAATGGCAGGTGGGGAGGTGGTGAGGAAAGGGAACCTGATGGATTTTAGTCCAGAACAAGGTTTGGTTGAATTCTTTCTAATTGCTTCTCATTCGTTGTTTAGTTAGAAAGATGCGTCGTTGCTTATTGCTTCTCTCAGTGTTATTGCGTTGTTACACCTGTTGTCTGTTGTGTGCCAGTTGCTATCATTTAAATTTAGTATTTTTAGTTTTATTTAATTTTCTGTCAGTTTGTAAAATGATTAACTAAAGTTAAAAATGTTCATGATTTGATTGAAAAATGTTGAAATTTAATAATATATTGTTAAAAGCTTACTGTCCTTTCTAAAGTTTATTAAAATTTTCATTTTAAACCTCATCTCTGTCGTATGTTGAATAATCAATAAATTTCACAACATTGCAATAATAACTATTAACTTAATTCTTAGTTTCAAGATCACTTATAAATATTTTACTCTTTCAAAATGCATTTAACTAATCTGGTATTTTCTGGTACTTAGAATTTGTCTACTGTCTTGAATACTTCATTTGTTTGAGATATTTATAAGAATTCTTTGGTGTTAGATTCTTGCATTATTTTATCATTTAATAATGTCATGTTTTAGTGTTTAATTAAAATCTTATTTGGCTGCGTACGTCTATTTAATGTTTTATTTTTATGTATACACAGTTTTCTGTGTACACATTATGTATAGCTTATAATCATTTTAAACTTAATGTAATGTACTTATTTTATGATGTTTGATGCTATTCAATATTGAGCACTATAACATAAATGCTGTTTTTTATATAGAAATAGTGCACATAGAAATAGTGCGAAGTATTAAATTTAATACTTTGCATTGAAGTTTTTAAATGATTTTTTTTATTTAGAACTGATTTACTGCCAGTCATTGTAGATGGCATGTGATAATTTGTAAGAGTTTTGTTATGGTTGATGTTTGACTATTTTTGATCATATTTCAAATGTTTGTTATATATGTTTTTATTAACTTGAGTAGACTGATTTGAGTAAATATTATTTATATATAACATATATCTAGTTATGATTATTGTATATAAAGTATGCATATAGGTGCATGGGCATGTAGCAGCCTATTATTGTAATGTATATATATTTGTGTAATTTTAAATGAAAAATTATGAAAATTGGAAATGGAAAAAGTTGGAAGTCATGAAATGATCAATTTTGAAATCATTATTTATTAAAAAAACTTCTTATATTTTAAGAAAGGAACTTAAGTAGTTAAGTTACTTATAACGTAATTTAAAGCAATCTTGTGAAAAGTATTAAATTTATTTGAGCTTAATTTATATGTATTTATGATTTATATGTATTATCTATCTATAATGTAAAGCATTATTTTAAGCAGTAGAAACTAGTGATGTTATTTTAAAGTTGTCCTTCATTAAAAAATTACTGGTATATTAAGGGTAATTTTGTATCAGAACTTTTATGATTGCTCAGTGTAGAATTATAGTAAATTTAAAAAGTAAAAATGTAATTTGTAGTTCTGAACATTTGCTTTTCATTTTTCTATAATCAAAATAGATTTGGGTTTCTTCTCTAGTTACTTGTCTTTTTATTCACATTTTTCTCATTATAGTATCATAGAACGTTAATGATGAACATTTGTTTTTCTTGGAAACACCTTAATCTTAATCTTTATTCCCATGTCAGAGTAATTGCTATATATTTTGAAAAAATATTTGAATTTTTTCATTTCTACATATGCAGAAAAATTAGAATGACTTTACGATGCAATTATGAGATTCTGTATTTAATTTCAATCATATGGTACCCTCAAGTAGTGTATAGTGATCTATTGAATGTTAAGTAAGCTATTAAGTGCATAAGCTAACTGGATACAGTTTTAGTGTTTTAGATGTCTAATTTTTTTACTTTGAATATCTCAGATATATTTAGATAAAAACTGTTTTGTATGCATGTTTGGAAGTTGATTGTTATAATAAAGGTCTACAGTGATTGATATTGTCAAATTCAATGCTTTGCTACACCTCCATTGTATTTTGTCATTTCAAAACACAGATTGAATAATAATAAATATGTTTTTCAAGAATATTGTAGAATTGTGTTATTTTGATAATACTAAAATTTGTTTATAATATACAGAAAGTTTCGTGTAATATCTTAAATATGTAGTAGAAATTATTCAATTACAAATGCTGCTTATTTTTCTAGGGTACAGTTTAATTTGAAAGAATTTTTTCAGTTAGTTATTATTGTATGCTCTACAATATCTTGGCATAATACTTTGTCGGATAAGAATTTCTGGGACATCAAAATGTCATTTGCTTGAATATTCATTAAATTTCAAAGTTTATACTATGATAAAATATGATTATTTAAAGCGTTGTTATTTGTACACAAGCATAAATATAATATCAGTTTTTATCAATTTGCAGAAAAACCTGATGCACTGTGCATTATAAGCACTATATGAGCTGTACAATTTTCCCTCTATCTATCAGAGTTCAGATGCTGATAAATAATTATTTCTGATTGTTTCTTATCACTTTGTAGATGACAGCGATCAGGAAGTGTGCGCTTACTTTTGCAAATATATCAAAACTGTCTGTTAAACTTTGTTTTGTTCAATTTTTAAGAGAGTTTGAGATTCTAGTGTACGTGATTTGGTATAGAAACTTTCGTTATACGGCTTGTAAAAAAAGAATAAGTAATAATGACTTGTGGGGCGGTAACACTGAAACAAGTTGATAGACATTTTCTTAAATAAATTAATATTTGTATTTTATTTATATAAATATAATATATAGTCATTTGTTTTTGAGTGGGGCGGGGGAATATTTAAACCTCCCTCTTAACTCTCATAAAACGTTTTGATAAATTAGTCATGGCCAGATCTCTGTTTATTTCTGAGCCATTGTGCTTTACTTCCTATTAAATTTCTTAAAACTATCCTCATTGACTTTTGCTCAAGTGATATCATTGCCTTGGCCAAAGATTTACTGGTGCAGTCAATTGAAGACTTGAAACTGTCTGACAAGTGGCCCCGCCCTTCTCGACGTCGCAAGGACAGTAAAGAGGGGGACAGTAA
>JAQIXG010001346.1:0-22756 GCA_034700105.1 Oconnorella tubifera
TTACGCACAAAAACAGACGTAATACTTACTGCAATATCAATGCAAGAGGTGCTGTTATTACATTTTATATAAATCAACATTAATCAGATCTGTTTTTCTTTTTTCATTACTTTTTTCTACCCTCAATTTGCAGCCAGATTCATGCAGATCTATCAATAACAACAACGAACTGTTATTTATATCAATCTCTCTGCGTGATAAACCTGTGATTCTTAGCACAGAACATAAACTCTCCGCCAGGGGGTCAGTTGATGTAGTTCACAGGTATTCGTCTGGTGCTCCGTCAGTTCATAGGGGTGCCTGGCATTTCGACTGTGCGCCGCATGCCTAAATGCAACGGTTATAAAGTACCTTTTTGCTCTCAAATCTGACAATCTTTTCATCGCTGAAATTATTATTTTTTAATGTAAATTTTTGCAAAGACCTATAGCAAGATTGTAAAACGTAACAATGAAATTTTATTACATATTCTTGCAGTGACAACTTGCCTGATCACGTTTTATAATTATATGATCTCTATGCTTGTGTAACTTAATATTTTTTAGTTTTCAATCCAGTATAATGTAGTTGGGCTCTTCGTGTTTGAGTTACAACGTCACATCAGCTGAAAATAAAACGAAACGCATAGCATAAATTGGATTTTAAGATATTACTGCATGCCACACAAGAAAAAAATGAACAACCCCGTGTTCCGCCAAAAACCCACGGCAATTTGACCCTAATTATAATTATTAATCAGTAAGGTTGGTGTTAGGCTTAGGTTCAGGTGTCGGGTTATATTCGAGCCGATTTGTGGGGTTAATGTATTGAAGGACAATTTGTTAGGTTAATGTATTTGGGGCCGATTTTTGAGGTTTATGCTATGCTTTGGGTTCAATTTGTTTTTTAATATATTTGGGGTAGATTTTTTCGGCTTAAGGTATTCGGAGCCGATTTGTAAAGTTGATGTATTTGGTGCCGATTTGTCGGGTTAATGAACTTGAAGCCAATTTGTTAAATAACGCTACAGAGCATTATTATTACTGTTGCTCACGACATTTTTTGCAGAATATTGAAGAAATCGATTGGGACAAATTCTGGAATCCTAAACTGTACGTGGAGAACAATCTGGGCGAGCCCAAGGAGACCGTCTGGCAGACCCTGATGTTAAGCAACAAGGGAGAGGCTACTGTGTGCGAGAGACGAAGAATCAAAGGCTGCTTTCTAGAAAATCTTGAACTTGACGAATTTCCATTCGATACTCAGGTGGATACTTATTGTCTGAAATAATTTTATGAAGATATTATTTCGCCGGAATTTTGGTAAATTGCATAATTATATAAAAAAATACAATGTACATAAGGTCTACTAACCATTTCTCTAGTTTATTCAAATTGCACAATCTTGGTAATATAAAGTTTGGTTAAACGTCCAATTCTTTGTAAAAAATCTTCATTAATGAAATACAAGATCTTGCTAGTTATATTTTCATAATATGCAGTTGTAGATTTGTAGAGTTGTAGTTGTTCAGTGTTTCTGCAATTGTACATTATAGAATGATTATTTAACCCTAGCCTTAATCCTGCTGTAGGATTTAACGCTGACAATATCGACAGAAAGATCCGAATCCGAACTAGAGTTGGAGGAAGACAGCAGCGAGATCTCCAGTATCAACGTTCAGTCATTTGTAGATGAACAGGAGTGGAAGCTACATAGTCACGTGGAGACTAGAAAGAGAGTAACAACAAAGATCTATCAGAACTCAAAGTTCAAACATCCAGCTTTCTCGACGTCCTGCCGCGCTTCACGCAGGCCGGGGTTCTTCATATGGAATATATTCCTTGTCATGGTAATATCAGAGTTGCATTAAATAGTAATTATAATCTAATCAGTCTGTTAGAAATTGCTATTTAGTTTAGGTTTTTTACTGTTTATACAAATTGATGATAAAGTTCAACAAAACTGAGCTACTTATAAAATCATAAATTCACTATGATATCATTGAACAGGCGTTTGACTTATAATTACAATTAATAATAATTCTATTATTATTTAAAGATACAACTAAATACATAAATAGCAATTGTGCACATTAAGCACATTAAGCACAAACATTTTTTAATGTTGTATTTTCTTAACCAGCTGTTCATCTGTAGTCTAACATTTGCAACGTTTTCTGTCGATCTCGCCAAGCCAGAAAATCGTCTGCAGCTCTCCTTCATTCTACTACTAACTACTATCACATTCAAGTTCGTAGTCAGTCAAACTTTACCCAGGATTTCATATCTTACATACCTAGTGAGCTTTATTTACTAACCTAATCTTAATTTCTATGTTAATATTAAAGTTTAATATCTGTTTAACTGTCGAGAGACGATGTCGCAGACGTCCCTCAGTATCAGGAAAGACCAAACATGCTCCACCCATGCAGTGAGGATATATTTCTTGATACATTCAGCAGAGATTTTAAAATTAAAAAGAGAATCTTATTTAATTTGTCAAAGTGTTAAAATAATCTCATTTTTGGTGAGTATATATAATTCTAAAAATAAAGTTATCACAAAGTAATGCAGTTTCTGTAATTCACACTTGGTATCATTCATTTTTAAGTCTTATATTAGATTATTCTGAATCTGTTTCATTTCGCCGCATCCTGTGGACTAAGGAAATTCACTTGTTTCCTGCTTAAATTACATTTCAGATTTTATTGATGAAGATTTGTTTTCAAATATTACTTGATCTATTAAAAGCAACATTGCTAAATACAAGTAATACAATATCATTGTTGATAATGCAGATTAAGTGTGTTCATTATCACTAAGCTTATGTTGCAGGTGATAATATTACTACATCCAGATACAGAATAAGTAAAATTTATTGATATTAGATTCTGAGATGATTGAAACAAGTTATTAAACAGACTGCTTTTATATTGAAATAAAAATATTATTCTATATTTAAACACAATTTGATCATGCATCAATCTCTATCTCTTATTATTCTTCACAGACAAAATGTTATTATTTACAAAAATATGATACAGAAAGTATTTCTGGTAATAGAATTCTGATGGATTGACAGAAAAGTATTGCAATGCTGTAAGTATAAGCAATCGTTGAGTGAAAACTTCATAATGTTATATATGAATCTTTTTGTGTTAATTTTCAGGATAAATACATATTGACCTCAATGGGCATACTGTGTGGTGTCTGTGTATGGCACGCTATTATACCCTTATTCAAAGCTGATGAAAAGTTGTCTAAAAAGATTGATATGTGGGCGCTTATACTGTCCTGTTCTTCTTACTTCCTCTTTCACGTCTGTTTCTTCATGTACATCTATTTCATAGTAAGTACAATAAAGATTCTAATTCATCTTTACTTTAAAAATTAAACAATACCATTTGTATGTAAATTATTATTATTTGTACCTATATTGCATACATTTTTGAGGTGTTTGCTTCGAACATTAATCCAAAATTCATTAACCTAATAAAATTTCTTGTCAATGAATTTAATAACTCCAAATCTAACAAATCCTAAACATAATCCTAACTCTATTTCTGTCCCTAACCCAAATTCTAACCCCAATCCCGTTTTAGCGGTTGATGACTTTGAAAAAAGATTTATTTCTGGACTTAATTTTACATTTGATATATACTTGCAGAGTCTTTTTGAATAAAAGTTACGAGCACTAAAAAATATAAAATAACAGAGATTAGCAAATGAAATTATATATAAAATTAATTTTTAAATATATTTATAAATATATTTATTAATAACTAATTAGTGTACATAAGTTATTAATATCGTATTAATAACTAATAGACACTTATCAATAAGCAAACAATATTTATTTATTTATTTTACTTCTTAATTATATTAATTATTATTTTATCTGATATACTCTGATAAACGTAATATATTTGTACATGAAGCATTATAAGGCTGAACAGTTTGTGATTTCTCTAATCATTTTGTTATCAAAACGAAAAACAGTAAATTTAGCAAAAGGTGAATTTATCCCTGAGAAAAGTTTTTCATCTAATCTTATGCAACATCTTGGACCTCTCATACTCAATGATGATCGCTGACTGAAGAGAGCACATGGATTGAACATAATGAATGAACATGAAATATTATGATTTTATTCACTGAGTTAGTCTAGTTAGAGTCTGTCCCATTTTAAGATCAAATCAGTAAAGGGCCAACACTTAGCACCTGACTGTCTATCATCAAACAATAGACTTGTAATTTTCTGTCTGTAGACAGTTTTCTATTCTGACTCGCCATAATAGAACACTCTGAACGATTGCGTGGTGTTACGGTCTGAAGAGTAAATAAAACTATAATCCGAATTGACGTTAGGGTCTTTCCTTTAAGTCTATGCTTGATCTTATCCCATTGTTGAGATCATAACGTCCAAAATGCAGTGAACAACAAAAAGATCGTTTGAACACATTACTAATTGTTTTCCTGCTGTTTGTTGTGCAGGCAATGAAAAAACGTTGGACGTACGATCAGAAAGATCGCGATCACAGGGTAGATAATCAATCAATCAATTAATTAATCGATTAATTCATCAATTAATTAATTAATGCAATTAGTCAATGACTTAGGCATTAATCATAAAATACTAGCTGTTTAGCTACGATTGTATACTTTTATATATTATTACATTATATTATTATCATTGTAAATAACAGTGCAATGTTATTTAATTTTTCATTCAAATAATTAAAATATAAGCTTAAAACTTTTCAATTTAAAAACAAATCTTACGGTTTTATCCTTTGTGGCTTTTTAAAATAACAATTAAAATATTAACTGTTCACTTTCATTACTAATATCACCGAAGAATATTGTTCTTATTCATACTGTAATACTATTTTTTATCTTTTCAGTTGAAATGTACATTCGTTATAAATTTAGTACATTATTGAAATAATTATAATATATTACATCCATATTTCAATAGCAGAGTCAACGCAATATGAATCTATTTATTGGCAATAATCTTACCTTTTTGCTGAATATTCGATTTCAATCCTTTTAAATATTTGTCTCTCTAAATCTAATGCCTCACTTCTATTGGCTTAGTTTGAGTAATAATACTAATATATCTACGATGAAATTTTAAACAAATTGTTAAATTGATAAATTCAATTATCAAATCGATTAAAAAATTTAGTGTTAAAACTTATAAATTTAAAACTTATTAACTTAAAACTTATAAACTTAAAACTTATAAACTTAAAACTTATAAATTTTCAGGAGAGAGTTAAGAAGTTGCAACGTTTACATGAATTGGCTGCAACAGGAACGATAGACAATGCATCCACGATGACACAACCCGAATCCGTGTAACGCAAGTCCTGAAATCTTACCCCTAACCACTGTGTTCGTCATTCTAAGTATTCTTAATGACTACATAATGTTAATGTAAACTAGTCGTTTAACTAAAGTCTCAAGTCTTTCTGTAACAATTCTTTATGCTATTTATATAACTAATAGATTACGACAAGACTATAATATGACTTGTATAAAGCTCACTGTTTTATAGTAATGAAGTTACTCTACTTTAGAAGTAAGAAAATCGATCCTGTAAACATTATCCCTACAAATCGGCCCCGTCAATTCATTTGATAACCAAATCTCAAACCAACCCTAAACTTAATCCAAAAGCTACTGTTAACTCTAACTTCAATCATAGACATAAATCTAACCCTAACAATAAAAACTACCAGTCGGGGCAGATATGTCCGGGCCGATTTGTTGGGGCCGATTTAACGGGTCACGGTAGAAGTGCTGTATATTGTATTATGTGTAATTAACTTTAGCTGATCGAATAGTGTGCATATTATTCTGTAGTAACTTATATGCCATCATGTGATATTTTGTGATTTATCGTTTTCTTGCAAATTAGCTACTATATCCAAACAGGCATGATTTGGATGCAGTAGCAAGTTTTGCTTTATAATAGCAACTAACTAAAAACGCTTGCTAACTGCTATTCCCAGTATCTATATAAACTTTAAAGCTGTGAAACTGGTGTCGAAGCGAAATTGAAATGACTAATATTATTATTCAACAAGTTGACTAACTTAGTTAACTAACGTAGCTTAAACAAGATAACGTGTGGATATTAAGTTTCAGTCTAAACTCTAGAAGATTACAGTGTTATTTGATAGCAAAAATTTGTATATGAAGTGAATTGCTGTTATAAAATTTGTTATGTATGTATACTTGTATATATGCGACGTGATTATGCTTGTGTATATATAATCAATATACTTACGTTCCACAAAACTATGGAATTCATTTTAATAAGCCAAGGGTCCCCTTATAATGAATTCCATTTTTCAACCCAGACCTAAATAATGAACTTTTCCATTATAGCGTTTAATTAAAAGAAAAATTTCCGCTTAAAAAATTTCAGGCGACCTTTTTCTCCATCGAATAATTTTTTAAAATAATTTTCTTCTAAAATTATTTTAAAGTACCGTAGTAACATATACCATTCTAATTTTAACACAAACAAAAAACTTGCCCCATCTCCGCCCTTTCCCTATGTAAATATGTGCCCCCCTCTTCCGGCACGAAACCCTGCAATTTCTAAAATCTGACTAATTCCTAAATGATCCTATGATAATTCCTACGATACAGTGGCCTAGGCAAAAGGGGGTTGTGAGGTTATAACCTCGATTTCAGGTAAAAATGTCAATTCACAGTGTCAACTGTGTTAATTCAGTATTGACCCCTTTTCGTTTTGACGATTTAGTGACAAAATTACTTTGCAGAGATATAAAATAGAGTGAAACCTAAAAAAATATTATATACTTTTTGATAGGATCCCCCAACCAACCTTCGTGAAATCCTGGCAAAGCCACTGATTAATAGTGATGTTACAAGAATAATGTTATGGCTCGTTAGAGAAGTGGTTAGAACAGCCGATTCAGACGCGATATGTCTAGGTTCGAGTCCCGGAAATCTCACTGTTTCTCTAACTTGCCGCACCATTTAGTAAAATGCTTAAAATTGATAGCTACGTCTGAGACATCGTTATAATACGGTAATATATGACGATAAACTTAACCGAATAACAAATTTTGATGTATATTATCGAGTTGTAAATAAATCTTCCCATTGTTTGTAGGTTTATCAAATTGGCTGTAAAGCAGTATATTAGATATGTGTAAAAATTATATATGATGTATATTTATCATAGTATATTTCTCTAATAATTAATAACAAAGTCTCAGCATTCATTTCATTGTAACGACGAATAAATTATTATTTTGAAATCTAAAACTGTTCTCAGTTTTCCGCAACATTTCAAAATCAGTTTTATAAAAGTTGAGGTTTTTAAGTGTATATATGCGTGTTCGTGTTTATAACATTAAGCTCATATTATGTTGTGTTTGCATAGCATGTATTATAATGTAAGCATATAAATACGATCAAGGTTTACATTATATTTTTTTTGTTTCATTTCTATACGTTCAACTGTTACCTAATGTTCACTCAGCTCATTATCTTGCACAATCGTATGTCTTATGTACTAAGAGTTCTTAAATCTTATTAATAATCTTGTTAAATATGAAATGTGCTCTCTGAATTAAGTTAATGCTCTTTATGACAGCTGGTCATAGACATATACTTTTAGTTACTTTATTGTAAATAGTCTATTGAATGTATACAGTACAGTAAGTTTCATAAATTCCTATTCCTTCAATTTCATAAAAGAAATACACAGTAGATCTTATCGCAGTTGAAATATCAATATGATGACAATTTGTAACGAATAGTAAGCCTATCTAATATAATATAAAAAAGCCGAAATAACTTTAATAAGAATTGCATACTATTATACAACGATGATACACATTGTCATCAATGCTCTAATAAGTAAACAAAATTAACAAAAATAACAACAATGTTTTCATAACTACAAATGTTATGAAAACGTGCATCTACTTTTATACAAGAGTAACTTTCTAGCCTAACTATACAGACAGGCCGGAGGATGCCTTGGCTCGCAAACCCCTGGTGTCATCCCTGGCCTATACATCCCAATCAGCTCTGGCTGATTGCTTCTACTGTAACTCATGTCTTTGTTGATTTTATCCACTGGGTTATTACTCAACGAGCGAATCATGGGTGTGGCGTAGCGAGTCAGTGTGTAGGCGGTGGGTGGGAAGATTCTGTTATATGACCTGGAGTAGATGGTTTTGTAATCGGGTCGCCTGTGGTCCCCCTGGTCGGCGATCTCGTCGGCCCAGCGGCGCTCCAAGCGCTCAAGTAGGCCCCAGTTTGTCGGGTCTCCTGAAATTTAACCTTGCAGATTTCTTTATAAATTAAACTGCTGCTTTATTCTCTAGATGGAGAGGCTGACCACAATTTTTAAATCAAATGAGAAACAAATGCTTATCAGATACTCTAGTGTTTGCGGTGATACAATATAAGGAATTGACTTTATTCTATTAAATACAATTACGTCAATTCATTATATGAAGTAACAATGTATATTGAATAGACAAATTTTGTTAATGTGATAGGCCAGAACACGCGAACATTTTTTTTAAATCATAAGAAAGATGTGTCAATTACAATCAAACTTTCATTTTCTTTTAACAGTTTAGTAACTTTAGTCAAAATTATCCATCTGTTACTACAAGATCATAGCAGAATATTATTTTAAATATACCAGTGATTAACTAACTCAGTATAGTAGGCCCTATATAACATTGTCATAAACAAAAATTGAACTTATTAACTTAGCATATATTTTCAATTAAAATAAATCACCTTGCAATGGAAAATCATTTCTTTCCGGCATCCACTCATCTCTCTTCACACTCCAATCTCTCTCTTCTGGAAACCTCTGAGTTCCCCTGTCTCTCCTATTATAATGCTCGTCATAAAGAGTAATCTTATGATTGTGATTAAGAGGATTCTCATGATGAAAGATCATCTCTTGACTCAGTCCTCCTTCGTTCCTCAGCTTAGCCCTGCTGCGGACCGTATCGTCAAATGTTGAACTGCAAAATGGACGATAATCCAGACGATACGTGCTGTTATGGTGATGATTCTTTCTGACGTACTGCTTATACACAACGTGGCGTCATTTTGTAGAATTACGTCATTTTAGTATTTCACAATAGAGTGTTAAATATGAAATGTGCTCTCTGAATTAAGTTAATGCTCTTTATGACAGAATAGAGTAATAGAGTATGAAGTTGTTTTATAGTATTCGTTGTATAACATTACTTAAATAAGCAGCGTTTTGGATGTGGGCGATGGGGACTGATTTAAACTTCCCTCTACCCCCCTCCTTCTTTTGAAATTTAATTAATATTAAAAAATCGATGATGCAGAAACGGATCAAATTTTCGATAGTCTAACACTTGGTAAACATATGTACAGTTTAATTTTTGTCAGTGCACGGTCAAAATTAATTAGAATTAATTAAAATTAATAAATAATACACTAAAGCTAAGCTTGTACAATAAATATAAACAAACAGATTCAAATAGAAACAATTTAAATTAATACAAATGTTACGCCTATAGAGTTAAAATACCAGCGACCAGCATGGTCGCAAAGAACGATAATAGTTACAGAGTTTCGATTGAGCTTCTTAACTTTATGAAGAGTTACAGAGTTTAGAGTAAATTTGAAAATTTGAAAATGGATTTTTTTAAATCAGTTTCGTCTAGTGTCTCTTCTACCCAGCGGACAATTGCACTACGCAATGTGCACAACCCTCACAATCTGCTTTTACGCCCCTGATAACTTACCCTACAACGTTCCTCCGCCCAATTGTCGATGAGGACTGAAGGGACGTACGGCTTGACTACCCTCCAACCAGGGACAGATGTCTGGGGACAGATCAGCTCCTGGGGAAGATGGCTCTCCTTGTTGTAGGCGCGCAGAAAGGAGGGCTCCGGGTTGAACTCGAAACTTTCGCAGCTCTCCTTTGCTCTTGAAGACATGGCTAGAAAACATTTTGTGAAATAGCAAACTTAAATATAAAGATTGAAATTTTAAGTATTCATCATCATAAGTAAGTTTTTGGTCAAATAAATAATGAAATGAGAATATAAGAACAGTGATAGGATTAAATTGATAAAAGTTACAGTTGGTTTAATAAACGGTTGAGGATTTAAAAAAGAATCGGGGGGATTAAATCAGAAATTAGACACCTTTTTGAATTTTTTTTTTAAATTTATACTTGTTAATGATTGAAATTAAAACAGTTTCCTCAAAAAATGTCATATTGGTGTAAAAGGTCATCAGGTTTTTTTCAAGTAGGGCTTATTTTCTACAAATAAAATGTTTGAATTTTTTGATAAACATAAATATTATTTATATATTTTAAAAGAGCTTACTTTTTAATATTCTGTATATTATGTATTCTAGTAAAATGTGAATTTTAATAATAACTTGAAATAATCATTTAATAAAAAATAATGCAGGCCTATGGTATTTTATATGGTTTATAATGTGCCCAATATAGTACAATAAAATGCCTATTTTTGTTACCTTGGAAGCGAGATCTTAAGTTGAATAAAAAAAACTATGTTATCTATTACAAATTATTATAAAATTTTAACAAAAGAAGTCGTAAAACAGTACTGAAAATGCACTTGAAAAAATGTATGTATAATAAAGTATAAATTTCAATAATGAATTCAGTTTGACGACTTTTCAGTTAAGCTAATTTTAAAATTTAAGCCTATAATTTGATTAGATGAAAATATCAATTTTCACAGAAATTGAAATAAGCTAGGGTTACATTATGTTGTTTTGATGGTCATTATACTTTTCTTTATAAAAAACGAAAGAAAGAAGAGGAGGGTAAGCACGGATCGACAAACCAAGGATATATTTGCCCGTTTCAAAAAGACCCGTTTTCGATATTCTTTGGTTGATACAGGATATAGCTATTATGACGTTACTTTTTGGCATTAAAAATATTCAAATGTTAATTAATTATCTTGAATAATCTGAAATAGGCCTGTAAACTAAAAATCACTTTAGGCTATTTAGTTCTTCACTTGAGTTCTTTAATTATTTGGCTAGTGCATGTCGAAAGAGAAAGTTTAAAGCCAAATAAACTCACTTTTAATATTTGTTTCTCGGCTAAGGGACTGTTAGAAGTAACTTAAAATGAGTCAAACATTGTCTGAGGTAAGTGTAGGTTTAAATCAAAATGATTTTAAGTTCATACTGTATACAAACAATGTAATAAAAACGAAATTGTGATACAATACATTTGATGAAAAATTTATATTTAATAATTGTAAATTTATAAAAAAAAAACGTTTATACAATATCTTAAAAAGGTGACTTTTCTCAGACTTTGCTTATTATAGAATTTGCGAATTTGAATTTATAAACTAGATAAGCCTACAATGCGTAATAGTAATGTACTGAAGTAAAAAAGAAATTCTTATGAAATAGTTCGCGAATTTTCGCAACTTTACAGTTAGAAATTTCATTTATGCGAAATGTCAAATTCGAGCTGAAAGCAAAGTTGACGTTTTCATACAGATGTTAAGCTAAATTGTTTTAAATAAGTACTTTTATGGCCAATAGGAGGTGCAATTGACACGCTATTGCAGTAATATTTTCTGTATTATTTTAATATTCAAATTTTCGTCAGGTTAGCAAGGCAAGTATAAAGATGAAGAAAAAGAAGAATGCAAAAGAAGACAAAGAACCAGGCGCCAAAAAACATTCAAAGGTAGAACACATACTATAAATGGTTAGCTGAAAATTTGATAATTTGACTCATTGACTGAAATAAACTTATCTAACTTTAAGTGAATAAGTGAACTTAATTTGTTAACTTAACCAACTTAATTAAGTTGATTAATTAATATAATTAACCAACTTAATTTATTATAATTACACTGATATTTAGTAAAGATAATGCTATGTTTTATTAACGATTAAAAAAGCAATTTGTTATTAACTATAACAAAAAAAACCTAATCATTGCAATATCGTTTCTATAGAGAAAATATACAGGATCAAACAACATAGGCAGATGATATCAGAGAAAAACATAAAATTATTAAATTATACAAAAGGATGGCAATTTATTTTTGATTTAGTCATTTAAGTTTTTTTAAAGTTATTTAGACACTGTGATTTATGTATTTACATCTTAATATTAGGTTTATGTTATTAATAATTCAACAACATTTTCATTTGTAACAGAAATCTCGCCATCATCACAAAGACTCTCATGATATACACGTCACTGCAGAAGAACTCGAGAAGGTAACATTTCCTGATTAAATAATATCTATGCTAATAAATACCTAAATATTATAATGTTGTTAATTTTGTTCTATTTATTATATTAGTATAAATTATGTCCTGAAAATTTATGGATATATAAAATATAATATATAGAAGCTCTAAATATATAAAAATATATATGACATATGAAAATTACATTATTGTTATCATATAACTTGTGCCGATCATAAAAGTGTAAGAAATATTTACTTATTGTTATTTTTTACCATGGCAGATATTTTTTATATAATTGTAGGCAATTGATCCATTTGAAAAAGACTACAAGATTCTTGAACAAGGTTTTGTAGAGGTAAGAATTTCAGTTCTTTTTTCTTTACTGTTTGTATAATAAATTTTTTATTATCTTCTTGTAGTCAAAATTTATGCATTCAGTTCTTTCTTAGCTTACTTTATAATTTTTCTGTATATACTGAGCCATCTCTAGAACTTTAAAATTATACAATATACTTTTGAGGTAGGCTATGCGGACGTTTCGTCAAAGAACGATTTGTCAACGGACTGTTCGTCAAGGATATTCGTTAGGTTTAGAGTTAGGATTAGGTTTAGGGTTTGGTTTGGGTTATGGTTATGGTTAGAGTGAAGGTTTAAGGTTATGCTTAGGGTTGGTTGTTATAAGAATCGTTTGTTATAAGAATAGTTTTTGACGAATCGTCCTTTGACGAAACGTCCTAGAACCACTTTTGAATTTTAATTATAGTTCAACTAGAAATGTATATTTTCAGATTCTCTCAGTTTTAGCTTCGGATCGTGGCCTGGAAAAGTTTCGTGCACTCTATGAAAATGTTTTGAAAGCTCTGAAAGCAGCTCATGCTAGTGAGCGTCGCCTTATGATGAAATGTTATACTTTGAACGCTGACATAGAACCCAAGAGAAACTGGGTGGATTCTGTGTTATCGATGTGTCAGGAAGATCAAATGGTTGTTGAAACCTTTAAAAAGGTGCGCAATTAAACGCTTTTCACAATCAGTTTGCAGTTTAATTTTGGCTGATTTTGTAACACTTGATTTTTTATTTAACACTTTGAGCTTATTTATTATAACTTTTGTCAAAACTTGTTGGAAAATCAATAGATCATCGAATTCGAATTTGACATGTAAAGGTTTAATGACGGTTCGATTCCCATGAATGTTTACTATTGCTCTAACTTGCTGCACCTTTTAGTACAATACTTACATTCACAACTACATCTGCGACTTTGTTCATATAATATTGTAATCAATGATACTCTATTAAATTAGACTATTAGAGATGTAATTAACTTGAACACTTTTTTCTCTTATTTATCTGTTTTTGCCATTAACTAAATAGGAGATGGAGAAAGTTTGGAAGATGTTGGACACTTCTAATGACAGAGAGAAAGAGGTGAGAGCTAATACTTATAGTCACAAGAATGAAATTGCAACATTGGCCAGACTGGTTGAAGAAGGTGCTAGAAAACAAGGCGATGAATCGAGGTATAATATCATTATTAAATTTTAGAAATTATTTCTTGTATTTTACCAAACGATTTATCTCTTGCCTGGTTATTTAATTCAAATCAGCGATTACCAGATTTCATTGTTTCATATTTGGGTTGTTATTTTTCTCGAAGCATGTCTGTTAAATTTGTAAAATTGAATGTCGCTCACAACTGATATAAATTTTGTAAATTTATGAAAATAACAATGTTATCATCTATATCATAATAAATATCTTTGTAATCTAAATTAACATTATGTTAATAATTTTTCACAATTTCATTGGATTCATCCATATTTTAAATAAGTTAAGCCTTCAATTTTACTAGGAAATTTGAATCAACGAATTTCATCAAAAATCAACATCTTGATCAATCCTTTCTAGTGAAACTCATTTTTAAAATAAAAAGTTTTTAATTTCTCATCTGCTGATCTCATTTCAATTAGATAAAATATTGACATCTTCTTTATATTCTTTATTGGATTTTGATCTGCTTTACTTTCATTGTTTTAATCATGTATTTACTTATTTCCATTGTTTGCTCATGTTCTTCAATTAAACTGGATTACAGTTTTATGTTGCATATTAAAAGGTAATCTGTTTTTACTTCTTTTATTGAAAGTATATTTGAGCTGATCCGTATGAAAGAGATGCTAACTGCCCAAAGAGATGAGAAACAGAAAGAAAATGAAGATCTAAGATTTCAAGTGGTAGAGTTTCACAGAGAGAATGAAATACTACAAGAGAAAGCCAACACTGCCGTAGCACGAGTCAATTTTGTAAGCTAAAATGACTAACTAGTTTTAGAAGTTGCTTTATTTAACTAATTTGTATAATAACATTAAAATAGTTAGTTATATCTTGTCAGTGTTTTTTATATCATTAACTCTTATGCTCTTGGAGTAGATAGACCGAAGTAATTATCTACTTTTCGAAATTAATTAAGAATTAATTAATTATTTTCTTTCATAAATAATTATTTCATTTATCTAGCCTTACATTTGTACTAATAATTAAAATTGATTACTGAATAAGCTGGAGAAAGAAATGCTACAGAAGGAGACAGACGAGCAGAATAACAGTAGGGTAAAGGATAGACTGCAAAGAGAACTAAGACAAGCACAGACAGACAAAGATCAGAGAGTTGTGGAGGCAGACAAACTGAGAAATCAACTAGACGCCACTCAGGCAGACAACTCGAGGCTTGAGAGCACCATCAAAGATCTCAAGGTTCGAATCTGTTATGAGTAAATTGCCAAATCGATAAGTTTACAATTTTTATCAAAATTTCTGTATTTTTGTTTTAAATGGACACTAATAGTGAAACGTTAGACAGTAATATGGAGTGCACATTATAGTGGTGAATTTTGAACCTTATACCACCGCAATGACAACTTTTTTATTAAAAAAGTAATTAACTGCATCAATAATTTCCTTTGATCCTTTTTGCAGTAATTTCTCTGCTAAGTAAATAAATTAACATCCTTTATTAGGCTGCTTTAAATCTTTTACTTCTTAACTTTTATAGCAAAATATTAGATAATTCTAGTGAATAAGAGATAAAAATTTCGTAAATAAATTTTCCTGGGGCTATAGCCCCCTCAGGACCTCAGCTGAACCCTTAACTGTGCTTCTACAAGACATTTTTTATGATGGGTTACTTGTTTTTTGCAAAAAATATAGATTACTACTCTTTGCTGCTCTGTATTACTCTTTTATTTAGATTTCTCTTGAGAAGGCGAGTAGAGAGGGAGATGGGTGCGCTATAAAGTTAAGCAGACTGCAAGCTGATCATGCGACCATGGAGTTCAATAACCATCATCTACTAGCGGACAATCTAGACAAACGAGAACTGTTAAAGGTACATTTGAATGAACAGTGACTCCATAAGAAAATAAAGTTATTTAATTGGCATAATTTTGTCATATTTTTTATGTTGTATCATTTTCCGATCTTATAAAGGCCATGTTCATGAGTGAAGTTGTAGCTCTATTATACATCAATGCAGAATTGCATTTGTGAATTATTTTTGTCTTTTTCACAAAGAAAATTTAGCACTACATACGGTCAAGGCTAAATTATCATTTTTGTATGAAATAAGCATCGTACATTAGCATTTATTTCATATTTTATATTTTTGGATAAAATAAAGCTTAACACAGTAATCCTCTATTTTTCATATTTACATAATGATTGCCTGCATATATATGTTGCTGTAAAAGTTTATAATAGTGTATTTATTTATTTTTTGTTGACTTCCCTTTTGTAATACCTTTTTTTTCTGCAGATGAAGGAGGAAGACTTACAGAATCTTCGCCAAGAGAATCAGAGGCTGGTGAAGCACAGGGACGGTATAATGCGTAAAGTGCATTCAGCGGAGGAGCATGCCGGGCAAATGATCTTCCAAAGGGATCAACTCAAAATGCATCTACTTGAAAACCAGAAAGGTTCGTTATTTTATCATAACTAGACTTTAATATAACTAATAAAGAGATAAATGATACATTGTAGATATTAATATGAGTATCGTATTGCAAGAGCATGTTGAATATTTTTTAAATCTTAATTGTTTTTGACAAAACTATAGAGTGTTTATTAATTTTACAACTGTTTTACTATTTAACGTTAAGTATGTAGGTTTTAATTTTAGTATTATCACACAAAAATATAGCTTTTTTTATCAGGTTTACAACCTTTTTATTTATTTAATTTTTAGTATTAATTTGTATTTATTTTTTTGGTTTAGTATTATGAAATGTGTTAATATTTTAGCACTGGATCTGCAGAGAAAGAAATATGAATCAGAATCTAAAAGAGCGGATGAGTTGCAACATGAGAGAGATTTGTTCTTAAAGGTAACAACTCTATATTATAACACACAGTGTATCATTAATAGATGCAATTTGTATTAAATAACAATACAATTAAATAACAGGAAATATGCCTACTTTTCTGTTTATAGAGAAAATCTAAAGGGTTATACGGCCTCGAATACATAAACCTGATAAAAAGCCCCATCCATTCATTTAATAACCCTAACCCTAACTAACTCTAAAGTTAACCCTAACCCTACCACTTACCATAACTTCAATCCAAACCTTAACGTAAAATCTAACCCCAAACCTAACCCTGAGAATTAACTGTTGGAGCTGATTTGTCTGACTGTTTTTTAGAGTTACAAACTTAGACCCAGATGAAGGTGATTGACACCTAATTATTTATATTGCAGAGCACCAAGAACCCGAATCAAGAGCTACAACGCTGCAAGGACCTTGTTGCGGCTCATGAAGCCTCACTGCGCAAACTTGAGATGGAAATCATCAGACTGAATAAAGAAGTGGCCAAGTCTGAATTACTTTCTAATCTACTGGAAACATCGCGAGAAGAGCATCTCAAGGGAGAGATCAAGCTTTATAATAAGGTATGTCTTACAACGAAATGAGACCAGTGCGATCAATATTTATTTATTTATTAATTAATTTATTTATTTATTTATTGCACACATAAGCAAATCAAATCAGTCAATCTAAATGTTCAATTCAAGTAAATGAAACTTACATTTGATTCATTTTTAGGTCTTATCTTGAATTGATCAACTTTGTTTTGGTTTCTTATATTGCACATTTAATGCACTATACATTGTCCAAGCTTTGAATTCTAAGGGGCAGAGTCAAATAAAGACTTTAAATCTGCATTTTATATATGTTGATTGCAGGTGTTTAAATTGTCTCTATTTTAAATAATTATTGTTTTTCATTTTGTGAGAAATACTGGCAGGTACTATACATTTATCAATTTTTTGGACAGTCATTATTTCCTGTATTTGTTCTGTAACTTATTAAAACATTGTCATTTTTTCTTGATATCATTTTCTACTGTGCGTATTGTAATCAAAGTGATTTTACTGGGTTAGACTAGGATCACTGATATCAGAGCAAGTGACTGGGTGGGACCCAAGACCATTCTTTCGGGGACCTCATTCTCCTTGCCCAGTTTTCGAACCTGAAAATGTAAGTAGACCTAAAGATTTAATAACAATTTCTCTAATTTTTGGTCTAGATAAAGCACTTCACGGATGAAGTTCTGGCCAGAGATATGCAGTTGGAGGAGGGCAAGAAGCAGCTGGAGATTGTCAACTCAAAGATGAAAGATAATCAACAGTTATACGATGAAGTCAGACACGAACGAAACTTGTGTCGCAAAAATCTCGATCAAGTCAAAGTCAGTTGCATTTTAATTTACGCGATATTTTATTATATTTTGCGCAATTAAAAAAGGTAGTGAAGATTTTTGCAATATTTAGATTTTCCAGCATTATAATTTAGCTAAATTAAATTAACTGCTTTTTTCTAACTTTTTATACATGAATATATATGCTAATATATACAAGAGTGTTCATATATATTGATTTATTGAACAGTATATTGCTGTATATACTGTTCATTTTTTGAACAGTCTGATTTGCATCTAATGTATTTTATAGTTTGCTTTACTTTCTATTTGCTTTTGTTGTGAAAGGAAAAAATATATAAATAATGCAACTTTGAATATACAGTATTTAAGAAATTACGTTTACTGATAACAGGATGAGATGCTAGATCAGTCACAGAAGATGAAGGTGATGGTTTACCAAGTGAATCAGTTGAGAGAAGAGGTATCATACAAGGAAGCTCAGACACACGTCGAACGACTGAAGGCTCAACATCTCGCTAAGGATCTTGAAAAAAGAAAGGTTTGCCAGAAAAACGAATAAGAATAACATTTAAGAAAGTGTTAAAATAATCTTTTATGTAAAGTTTTATACTGTTGGCCAAAATGATTGGAAATTAATACCATGAGGATGTTGCAGTTGAATTGTAAACGAAGGGCTTTTAGTAAGAGGGTCTTTAATATTTAATAACATAGATTTTAGTTTAAATTTGTATAAAATATCTAACAAACTGTGGAAAATTTGCTACAGTGTTAATATTTTAATAATTGTATTAGATTATATACCCATATTTCTGTTCTGTCTGTAGTTAGAGATGATGAGTCTAAGGAAAGAGGTTACAAAAAAAGCTGAACAGATTGCAGATTTAGAGACAGAAGTAGAAAGGCTTCTACGTCAATTCAGCACTGTAGAAACTGATTTAACGCGCAGTAGAGTAGAATGTGAACAGGTGATAAGAATATGAAGAAATAAACTATCATCTGAAATGTAGTATAATTTGCTTTTCATTCTAATGCAGTAAGCAAAAAAATACCCAGCTCATGTTGTGAGCAAATAAACAGAGAATGAATACCATCCATTTTTGAGACGAAAATGGATGGTATTAAAAATAGATGACTTGTGTCTTATATTTTTATATTTTATTCAACAGAAAAAGATATTAAAAACATCTATCTTCTTTGTATCGTGTAATTTAAATTTTCCTTCCGAAATAGATTTTAACCATATTCAGTGTTATCAGTCAATGAATCAAGCCATCCTCAAATAGTAACAAATCAAATCAAATAGTAAAACATAACTCAAATTGTCATAACTTAAATAATCATCAGTCAATTTAAATGCTTTACACAGCTAGTCGAAACCCAAGGCACTATGGGCACATTGCTATTGAAGCGCAACGATGAAGTGAAGCTATTATCAGAAAAGATCAACATTCTGTCCATTGCACTTGACCGAGGTGAAGGTCAGTACAAGGCGAGACTCAATGACATCCAACTGCTTCGCCTTGAAATCAAACGCATGCGCACTGAGAGAGATATACATCAGAATCATTTGGGCAGCCTCATTGACATGAGGTTTGCATTTTCACTATCAGATAAAACTTGATAGTCATCCTTAATGTTCTTGCGATGTCTGCAGACGATGCATTTAAATGTAAGTTACACAAGAAAACAGAAAAAAAGAAATGTTAGTAAAACAAAGTGACTTTCCTCATGAGTGAAATAAAAAAAAGGCTGCCTTATTGTCTCAAATGTTGTCTTTAAACTTGAATTATTAAATGTGAAAATTTGTGATGAAATCATAATCTTTTATGTTATTCTGCTCTATACTTTCTATTCACAGTAATTCAAGAGTTAATAATCGAAATTGAATAAATAAATTTAAGGGCTAAGCTAATACTTTTCAGACCACTTTTGAGTCATAAAAATTACAAAGAGTAGCTTCATAAAAATTACAAGGAGTAACAAGCCAGTGAGAAAGACTGCATTTAAAAAAAATCAGTATTTCCAATTGACTACAAGGTACTACCAGGGTAATAAACAAAGTTGCAGGATAAAGTGGTGTGAAGCAAGATGACAAAAAGTTCAGCCAAATCAATCCTTCTAGTATAAAATTAAATTGAATTTATTGAGAATGTATTGAATTACTGAGAACGTTTTCAATAATAATAACGCAGGAGACAGTTGTATCATGAACAGCAGCAGTCGTTTGTGATGAAATCTAAGTGGAAAGCATTGGAAGAAGAATTAGAGAATCCCATGAATATACATCGATGGAGGAAACTAAAGGTTAGATTATTTTTAACCGAAAGATCAAAAATTTAACTCAAAATAACCTTTGAGGTTATGTTGCTTATTCTGTGAGAAAAGGTATATACACACAATCATTTACACTATTCGGCTACAATAGCTTAATAGTGTAATAATTTTACACTGAAAATATCGCCATTTCTAATTTTAAGTATGCCATTTCTAATAATTTGGACTTTTTAAGGAAAAGGTATGCAAAATTATTGTGTTGATCATACGCATTTATTTGAGTCTCTTTTTGATATTATTGAATTCAATTTAAAGAGAACTTGTGGAAAGCATGTTTAAAACACATAACTTTTCAATAATAACAGGGTAGCGACCCTAGCATGTACGAGATGGTGCTTAAGATTCAGCTGATCCAGAAGCGCCTCATAAGCAAGTCTCATGAACATGTATCCATGGAGCTACAGTTGCAGGAGAAGGATCAGGAGTTCCAGGCACTTCGATGCGTCCTGGCTCGACGACCGGGACCCGAGGTATCTCAACAACTGTCCCTCGAACGCAAGAACAATGTGGAGAAGACAAGAGCGATAAAGGTTAATTATTTATAGCGGAAATATGTAAATTAATTTTATGTTAATTGCTTCATTCACTTGATATGGCATCTATTTTATACTTATTTAACAACAATCTTTTAATCATAGTCTGGAATAGTAATTTATACAATTTGATATAATAAGGAACGATTGTTTATATGCTGAAATAATCAATAGCAATCATTCATTTTCACTTTTAAAGCAAGGGCTATTATAAAAAATTTAGTTGATTTAGCAATTAATTTAAATAACTTGCAAAATGTGCCAAGTCATAATCGCCAGAATGTTAATTATACTATGTTTTTATTTTTTAATAACCTAACCAAAAGCTAAAATTGAATCCTACTTGAATTTAAAGCTCTTGTTTGCAAAATTGAAATGAAATATACCAGTGGCTATATGTTTGTCACCAGGCTTTGAGAGCTGAGTTGAACATGCATTTATCGAATGAAAAGTCAAGTAGAGAGGAAATATCTCGTCTGACTAAAGAACTATTTACCCTACGCAAAGCTTGCAGGGGAGATACGGATGATAATGAAAACAATGACAACAACTTGATGTAAGTCAGATTATAGAAAATACAGATGTTTTCTGGTATATATTACAGCGAACACGGAAGTGTTTGAGAGTGTGGGAAAGGTCCATATTTACAGTTATTGCTCTGGGGTAAAACAATTAAATGTCAACCGTTTTGCTAACTTACCTGATCTGCTAATAATTATATCATTAAATGCATATTAAGTCAAGAAATATAATGTTGATTGATTTGCTACTATTTATTATCCTTTACTTTATTATGTACTACACTTGCTAAATTTCATTCAATCAGAATAACAACTGCAGCAACTTAATAATTATGCTTAGAAATTTGCTATCAGTTAAATTAATCTGACTTGTTTCAGTGAGGTATTTGTTACTTTAATAGGTCGATGAATCGATCACAGTCTGATGACACTGCTAGACAACAGACACTTTTAGCTCTTCCCAGCTTAAAATCTCCCCCCAGTCTCCCACCAATAACATCTCTATAAACTTATGCTTATTCATCATTGTCAATTGTATTGTTTATAAATTTTCCAGAAAAGATATTTCTTATAATAGATTCTTGTAATATATAGGGCTACTAAGCTGTAAATATTATGCTGTATTTATTTTCTAAGAGAAAAAGTGACAATAATAATATATAAGTTTATCGATTATAGAAATTATCTAAAATTTAGCTCTAAATTCTCTATAGAATTTATTTGTTTGCAACAACTTTGTGTATCAGTGCTTTATTTACAATTGCATTGTTGTTGTCGTTAACTATATTGTTGAACTACTGTTTAAAGCATAATGAAATGTTGAAATTGAAAAAGTATCAAACATTTAAAGCATAATACTTCTTTGATTTTCGCTTCATTTCACCGATAATAGGTTTAATGTTGGCTTATGTTAATTGATATTGTATACTATTCAATTTCTGACATTGTCCTATGTTTTTTAGAACTGACATAATATTACCTGGAAATATCCTATTACAAAACTAATACTCTACTGAAATTAATTTATAGACGCTCACTCTAATGATCAGCGTAGGCCCTAGTAGTTAATTTTAATTTAGACTAATTTTTCAAGAAATCGATTTTCAGTTTTCTTTCGAATAGTTATTTAAATTATAGTGCTATATTTTTTGGCAAAATTGATTTTCTATAATTTAAAGGTGTAAGAATTACTTTTGAAATAAAGCTTTTGAAGAGATCTTTATTGAGAAACATTTTCTTAGCTCCTTGATGTTACACCAAAGATCCTTTATTTTACACCAAAGATCCTTTATTTTACACCAAAGATCCTTTATTTTACACCAAAGATTCTTTATTTTACACCAAAGATCCTTTATTTTACACCAAAGATCCTTTATTTTACACCAAAGATCCTTTATTTTACACC
>JAQIXG010001347.1:0-22738 GCA_034700105.1 Oconnorella tubifera
ACTGATTATCGCGTTAAACGGCCGATTTGGGTATTTAGCCGGGACACGATTTTGATATAAATATTGACCTAATTAACAATGGTGCAATGGAAATATTTCAATTATAGTTTAAATATAGAATCGTTGATTATCGTTAATTATGCGATAATCATCCACGGTGCAATGAAACTAAGTTTGAAACTAGTTTGATCTCAAGAGCAGTATTGAGAGATAATCATCTATGGCGCAACCGACCATAAGTTAGGGCAAAAAGGGTTTAATTTTTTGCAATATAAAATGATAGTATCTTCATATGTTTTAAATGATTACCACCCTCCCCCCTTTATTAAGATGGGGGGGGGGGGCTCTGTTTATTTGTCATGGAAAAGTTAGTAAATGTAATGAGGAAATATATTTTATGACCCCATTAAAAAATATTGATCGTCTCTGCACTGTGCTATTTGATTTTAATTATCAAGCCGAAGTGATGTGCTGCTATAGACGGAAGTGTCGTAGATGCTGCTTACTAGAATTGTTTCAAAGTCTAATACTAATGTAGTTTTATGATTTTATGACACTCATTAAATGCGGCTGTAATCTCCTCAAAAATTATGTTAACTTTATTCCATGAAAATCAATTATCATAAAATATATATAAAATATTTTTATTTCATTTTTGATCTATAATCATATTAGAAAATCAAACAGAAGTGTCAAAGGTTGAATCATCTGAAAATTTTATATGCTCCTATTTAAACTCTTAAGCAAACAGTCATTTTTTTATTTATTCATTTTGAAGCAATTACTAAATTATCTCTACAGAATAACAACAATACTATGTTGTAAACAGCATAGTATTTCCAGCGGGGGGAACCTAGTATTTTGACTGCTAGGGGAACTTTGCTCTGTTCAGGACTTTTTTGAGAATTCTGATTTAAAACGATGATTTAATGATTAAACAAATCATCATTTGGAGATAAATTTCTCGCCATTAATGCAGTACTACAAAACGTCTTTTCTGATCATATATATTTTACAAAATTACCAACATTTTTGGGATGCACAGACACTAATTACAGCATTGCCTAGGAATTAAAACCTAAATTAATCGCGTTTACTATAGTGAAAAGTCAAGCAAATATTTTGCTTTATATTGTGATTCATCAGCAGATGAAACACGATAGTGCAGAGATAATTTATTTAATTCCTTGACCTGTATATTTAACAATAATGAAACACTAATATTGTGTGTGTTTCAGTTAATGCGTCCAATATGCAGATGTACAGACTCTCTGCTGTAATTGGTTTGACAATGGCCGTTGTTACACTAATTGCGCTGATAATTGCTGCAGTTTTGATCGTCAAGTAAGCATGATAATGTTTAGTGTAATTTAAGCATTGTAAACATTTTGTCTTCATGCAAAATTGTCGGTATGTTGATAGCGCGTCGTTCAACTAATCTATTGATAACAGAACGAAATCTCAGCGAAATTTGTTAATTTGAAAAATTAAAAAATCTAAAAAAAAATATTTACAAATATTAAATCAGAAAATGACAGTTATCGCGTGACAAATATTAGAATTAAACAAAAAAAATACCAGGTGTTTCATTAGATGGATCATTGTGCAGTGTGTATAACTTATGCTATGATACATGTATTTCTGCATTAAACTGCAAATTTGAATCATCATTTTTATCGTTTAGGCTTTCAAGTATTTAGTAAATTTACATCTATATAGGTTTAAATCATATTTGTCAATTGGATAATATCAACAACGATATGATTAACTATTAATATTATTCTAAGGCAATCTCTTCTGCTATTGATACTTTATTAATTTAATATTAAAATAGTGATCATCCAGTTATTCTGAAAATAAACAATTTGACAAAATCTTTGATATTTAGAAAAGTTCAACAAAGAAAGATCTGGAAAGAAAGGCAGCAACATGATATGGATTATCTCAGACGTAATATTTCTATAGTGCAAGAGGAAATTGAAAAACTTCCGAAGGCTGATAAGCTGGTCAGTAAAGACAAGCAATACTAAAATTAAAGGCCTGATCCATATTCTCTGTTTATTATGTTCATAATTATCATTACAATTTCAAATGGAAATAATTTTCCATGCCGGCTGCATGGTAGGTTCAAGGACGATTCATCAAAGGACGGTTCGTCAACGGACAGTTTGTCAAGGACTATTCTTATGACGGATGATTCTTATAATCCCTAGCCATAACCCTAACCCTAACTCTAAACCTAGTCTTAACCCTAACCATAAACCTAACCCTAAACGAATTTCCTTTTCGAACAATCCGTTAACGAATCGTCCTTTGACGAAACGTCCGCATACAGCATGTTAACTATTGCATAAAACTATTACAGTAATTATTGGTTTACAATTATCGATTATCATGTTTATAGGCCTATACTAATTGTAGCATCTGAGTCGGAATATTTATTATCGCTCTGAAACAGATTGAGCAGACCTGAGTCTAATTACAGTAGTATTTATTACTCTAAGCCATAATAATCAATTTATTGGTCGGTATTCAAATATTATTTCTGATTAAATAAACACATTTTAATTGGAAGTAATTACATTCTTAAGGAGTAACATCAATATTATTCGATTTGCGAGTGATTGGTATACAAAAATAGATCATAAAATAAATCAATGGTTTTAAATGTATTTGAGAGACTTCTGAAAATTATGCTGAGAAAATTATTTGCATTAAAGTTATAAATGACATTGAAAAACTGAATATATGTTGGTAATTATCAACGTTAATAGTTGTTTGCAGACTCATCGAACGTTAAGTGATACCATCCTGTTATTATTGATGCTGATGAATTGTGTAAAAAATCATTTTTCAACCCCTCTGTTACCAAACCCTCAATCCGTATCAAATCTGAATTAAAATAAAGCAATATAGCTACATATCCGTCTTGTTTGATTATTACAAAGTCTACTCAAATTTAGCAGGATTGAGTCGAACTACATGGATTTGCAAATATAGAACAAACATTCATAATTGTTATAGAATATACTGTATAGACGTAATTGATGTTTTTAGTCTCACTTGACTCGTCTGACAAAGTTAGTAGAGGTGAGCTGTCTGACCGGTGGGGCTGTCATTCTTCAGAATCCTTATTTGCCAACACAACAGAGGCCCCCATCTCATTCCTATCTGCCGCGATGGTCGTCCGCGCCTAATAACTTGAATCGACCACTGGATGAAGTTGACGCCATCGCTATTCCTACGTCCAAAAAGAAAAAACTTCAACAAGTTTTCTCGCTTCGAGATAATACACCATAGTTTACGGAGTGAAGGCTTTTATTATGATGCCGGAATGAATTTAGAAAGTCTGAATTTGTTATTTGTATATTTTTATTAAGACTTTTGACAAATTGAAGCTTTTGTAAGTATTGAGAAAGTTAAAATCTTTATGAATATTTTGCTACTTTATATGTACCCTTTAGTTGTAATAGTTGCACTGGATTTAGTGTCTGATTAATCAAGAAGTAAATGAAGTTGACCTAATCATCAACTCATACTCAATAAATGAATTTTCACAGTGGCATTTAGTAGAATTAGAAGGGAAAACCTAGCGAAAAAATTCATCATTCAATAATGTTAATTAATTACCAAACAGAAAATTGTGACTTAATTTGAACTGTCACTTTTTTTCGTTCATACAACAAATTTTGACCCCCAGCCTTGAATTTTATTTTAAATCTGTCATTGTTCTCAGATGTATTATTTTAACACGAAATCGAAAATAGTAGTTTTAAGGATGATATTTGAAAATGTTGTAAGTAAAAGAATATAATGAGATTATAGTTTAAGTAAAAAATTCTTCTTTCGTTAAAAAAAATAAAGTTGAGAATATTCTATATTGACATTAAGAAAATTGCAAGGGAATGTTTATAATACCAAAGAAGTTATAATACTTTTTTACCTTGTCGAATATTATAGTAATTGTAATAGTATACATTCGAGATATTAGTAACTGTAGTATTAAATATTATAGTAAAGCGATTAAAAATAAATTCTCTCAAAACTAGTGTATGACAACATTACATTGCATTTCAGTTTAGAATTTTACAACAAAGCCTCCAGAAAAATTTCAAAAATTATTCAAGTCCATCTCTGTGCCAACTATTATAACAGTAACGGCGAATAATCAAATACAATTACCATACAAATTACAGTACGGTAGTATTACTAATGCAACAGTGTGCTTATGAATCTGTCCATTTTTTAGGAAATTTATAATCTGTGTTCACTTCCTCTTCAGTTTTTTCTTTTGTGTACTTGCTGGTCTGATCATCGTTATTAATATCCTTCTTTTCACTATTACACACACACAGCAATGTCATCGAGCAAATTAAATACATTGAGGAATGATATTTCCACTCTTTCCTGCGCTATCTTCCACGACTGACTGCGGATGGATAACGGGTCCAAGCTTCTCGTGTACGACCAGCTCCTGACATTCGTCCAGGACACTACGGAAAGATTCCACTGACACCTCTCCGTGTGGACTCCTACTTTCAGCAAACGTGAATAATTTATCAAATGTATCTGCCGACATCTTCACACCAATGTTGGTGAATACTTTGTTTATCTGTAAAAGGTTGCAACAAAATTTAGATATAAATTTTTAGAACTCATTCCGATAGCGAAAAAGTAAGATTACATTTTTACATGTTCATATAGATTAAGTGAATAGCATTTGAAAAAAGTAAATAACGATCAAAGATATGAACCTACAAGGTCCTAATTGCCGATAAATGGAGAATATTATTCATTATGCATTCGGAGAACATATTATAATTCAAATATTTCTATATAATTAATCAATATGCTATACTTATTGAACATCATTGATACTATCAACTAATATTAAGCTGTCTGATTTTTCATGTAAGTAACATTATAAGATTATTTCTCATCAATTTATAAATCTAAACTTTTAACATAAGCCTACCTCTTGTTTGGATCGTGGTATAAGTAGATCACGCTCGGTGACGTCATGATTAGAGAAGACGGACCGATTGATCAAGGCCCAGGCGTCTGCTTCGTCACCATAGTTGACTCGATCACAGACGCGACGAGTCAGGGGTGCGGGTAGATCAGCGCGAACTGAGGGGACGCCATATTGGCGATAACCTGGCGATTTAATCACTTTATTAAAAAAATATATGACCTGTTAGTTTGATCAAACATTAGTCCCGTTTGTTTGTTAACATGTTTGATTAATGCAACGTATTGACTGACACAAATTATAGTACAATTATACAAAACAACAATAGTGTAGTGACAAAAACCATTTATAAACATTGGATTAATACTTATTTTTTATAGATCTTATATTATTTTTAACTTACATCTGGATTTTTCTGGAAAGTCCCAAACTTCCTGACCAATCAACGACGAGGATGTTTTTAGCGCGGTCGGTGATAGGTCAATGTGTTTCGTTAATTTGATTGGACGACCGTCTGCTATCCACTGTTGGGATTCTGCTATTGGTTGGCTCAAAACTGACCAAGAAACAATCATCAAAAATATAAATTTTCAGAAAGAAATTATTTGAACTAAATATCTATCAGAGTTGTCAAAATTAGCATTTTCAGAAATAAAATAGTTTAAATATCTACAACAATAGACTTCTATAGTGTGAATCATTTAAATTCACTGCGATAGAAGGAGAGACAGTTTAGAAACTGATTTTACAGATTATTTATCAATATCTGTTTAGAATATCAAAAAAGTATGCATTGATCGATGCACCAAATCATTCTGTAAAGAAAAATTATTTATAATCAATTGTGTTGAGAGTCAAGAGTGGAAATCATTAAGCCTCTATACCCCGGTTCACAATATGCCACTAACACTTCTGTAACAGTCCTAAACTAATGACTCTTTTTGTGATGTTACATTAAGCAAAAAACAAATGGCTTTATATAGCTTGCTATATATAAATTTTGTGATCTTAGTGAAATTTTATCAAATTAATTTCCTTTGGGTTACTTTACTCATAATTAAAGTTGATTCTGGAGTAATTCTTAACTTCTAAGTTTGCTCTTTTGCATCTACTTTCCTGCAAACACTTCATTGCTAAATCTATCTCTGAGTTAAGACTTCTAAACATATTATGATATCCACTAAAGTAATTCAGACCTTCCTTGCTATCTTCCAGTCCTGTTGGCAAATAATCCTTGACATTAAGAAAGTTAGAAAATTCAATAAAATCAATCTCTCCATCGCCATCTGAATCACAATACTCAAACAGTCTTTCTGTCATATCAGCACTCAGTGGAATGTTAAACTGCAAGGCTCCAAGTTGCAACGCCTCACGAGATATACTACCAGTTTTCTTCTAAAATAAAATCAGTTAAATTGATGTTGAATTTAATTGTAGCAATAAATGTCATTAGCCATCGTATAGTGGGTTATGATATTCTTTACCAACAACAAACGACATATCTTTCCAACTACAAAAGACATATCTTGAAAGATACAATATCTATACACTGTATATTCAAAACATATTTAGTTTAAATTATTAAAATGAACCCAAATGACCATAGTATCCTTATTAGAGTTTCCTATGTATAAAAAATATAACTATACTAACAACAGAACTATCCTAACCTTAATTCTACTTCACTAGCGGCTAATTTCTTATTTAACAAACAAACCTTATCATAAAAATGAAAAGCTTGTAAGAGAGTATCGAAATAATGAGCATGTGCTTTCTTGAGATGAGCAAGAACTCTAGCCAGCACTCCTCTCTCACAATCCTTCCCTCTGAGGTAATTCTGAGGGGATCTGTTATGGATCAGGTCCCCTACTCCGTACGGCTCGGGTGGGGGGTAGTAGCCGAATACAAAGTCAAGCGGAACATTCAAAGTATCTCGTATACTGTTAGAAGAAATATTTGAAATTAATATGCTGGTATAAAGTTTATTTATCACTGGTTAAAAAGTTAATAAAAAATAGACAGTAGATTCTAAATGAGCCTAAGTCTTATTTGACATAGTTCATATATTTTGTTTCAAATTACAGTCAGCTGTATAAAATACTGCATAATCATTTTATTCAGGTAACAAACTTTAAAATTTGCAAACAATCAAAAGTCATGACATTATCATATCTTAATACAAACAAAGTGAAAATGTACACTCTCCTTCCCTCGTTTTGCTATAGGTAATATGATATAGTTAACATTTTTATGTTATATTGAGGTGATATATTGATTCAGTACCTACAGTAAAGTACTAGAAAACTGAAAATTTACACTCTCACTCTCCTTCCATCGTTTTGCAATGGGTATAAAGTAAACTTTAAAATTTGCAAACAATCAAAAGTCTTCTATTATATTCAGAAGTATTCATTCAGAAACTACAACAAAGTAACTCACGGATCGCAAGCATGCGCAAGTGGATGCTTGTATCTCTGGTCAAAGTCATCCTTGCGTTTTGTTGTAAGTGGGGTGGCCTTTAAAGAATCTGTCAGCTGACGTGTTCTCATTAGATGACCAGTTCTACATCCAGTGTTGTCATGTGGAGTAGGGATACCTATAATGAGACGGGATATAGAATAAAAGGTAGAGCAGAGATATTTAAGATACAATATATTGCAATTCTTAATTTATACTTGTGATTTTTATTAATTTTTAAATATTTATTCATTTAGGTAGAATCTAGAAAAATCTCATGGGTCAAAATCAAAAAATATATTTCTCTCATTTAAATTATTATTTTTACACTTCAAATTACTGATTGATACCTTCGTCATCATAATTATAAATTGTTCATTTCGAAACATTAAAAATAATATCTTTTACATCAATCAAATGCCAGAACATTTATGTCAGTGCATTTATGCAGTATTTTAAAAAAAAATTAACATTAAAAAAAAGTAACATTGAAGATAGTAACTCTTCAATAATAAATTATCACAAACTCTATGATCCAATTCCAGTGTATAGTGCATACATTTGTATTTAATAGAAAAATCGTATTTGTAACAGACAAGTGCTGTATATATTCATAGTACCAAAGCAATCATCTGCATTAAATGCTGGAAGCAGATAGTCTCGATGTCCCTTTTGTCCAGATTTAATCGACTTGTAAGTAAGTACGTAGAGTTCATGACCTTCGTCTGCTTCACGTTGAACCTGACGATACGACTTGTTTGGATTGATCAGCTCAGCAACTGAACTATCTAAAGAAATTTATTACCACTAGTAGTTAAGTACTCTATATAGCCACAATGTGTTAGGTCTATAATAGTAATTAACTAGAAAAAGAGTTGCACGTACTATATTATACATCAATGCATTCAATAGTTTTGTCGCTACTATACAAAAAAACGAAGGTTAGTCTGTTTTCATTTAAACACATGTTGAGGAAAGCATATTTTTACTGGTCCACGACTTTCTTTGATCTAGATTATGTTAAGTCCTGTTTCTTTTTGACATGTGAAAATGTTGAACACTGAAGTTACAGGATCTGACCTTACAGGACCATATGGAGATTACTCACCTGATACAGGCCTCGTGCCAAAAGTGTGAATGAGTGGGTTAATATGTGACGGAATAGCTGAGCGCATATAAGGAGGTACAGTGAGGCGGGGATCAACTGAATGACCGAGTGGCCTGCGTTTGTAATCGTCATAAATCTTCTCAGTCATGCTGAACACGTGCTGCTCAAATCTGCAGCATGATTTACAGTAATGACTATAAGATTAAAGTTATGAGTTAACTTTTCTCTAATTATATCATCTGTATGCTCACAAATTAATTTTATTGATCTTGCTTAGCTCATTAAGAGTCATCAACAAAAAGTTTCTAACGAACGAAACTGATTCTAGGATCTAATTGCATAGAGGTTGCAAAATATGTTCATTAGGCCTATTAATTCGGACTGTCAGTTAGCTGTAATCAACAATATTTGTTATAATTAAGAATGGAAACAATGTATTTAAAATAAATATACAGAAATCATGAATTAGAGATATTGCAGATAATACAAATACGCTTTCACCTAGTTTTTAGAGAAGGTTGCATTATATCCTTCATCTTATCACCGACATTTGAAGGTTTAGCATGACACATATACCTAGCACAAACTCTCTCCGGGTCATAAGCCTGGCCGTGGAACACTTTCTGTGCACCGTGTTCTGGATTCCAGGACGTTCGGAACCGACGTACTGGTTCAGACATTTCCGGCTATATTTAAATATTAAATGATATTATTTTCCCCAAAATAGACTAATGTTATATATAGGATATAGGATCTATAGGATATACACGCGACTTAGATCTTAAATTAGCTTTAAATTAACACAGGCGTTAACGACAATCGAAATATGCAAATCTGTAATGAAACATTTTGAAGATTTCTACATAACATTTTGAATGTTAGTATAAAAAATGAGAAAATATTGTAATTGTACACCAAAAATCATTTTAAAACTTAAGTGACCGTCCGCTACATATATGAAATTAATTTATGATCATTTACAAAGTAAGTATACAGTAGGCCTATATGATGGATATCTAATAGAAGTTATATAAGCTTACTTACAAACTGTTGGTTCTGCATGCATTTCGCAACTGTATCTCCAGTGAAACTTAGCAAGCCGACCTACATATATAGTATACATGAAAAATCAAAATATATAACATTCCTATACACAGATATGTCACATTACAGCATAAATAAACAAACAAATTAATTCTCATCTATTCTAATTAATGATCTTTTATTCAACAGATTTTTAGAGAAGAGTTTAAGATAAAGAAGATAAAATCGTTAAGATCATCCTGAGAGACAGTCAAAAGAATCTCGTACTGTACTACTGACCCCCTGCAGCTGAGGAAAGCGCTCAGAAAAGTGTCCAGCATAAACATTGCCTGCTACTGGTTTATAATGACTTGAATCACATGTTTCCCGATCATGACAAGAGTCGCTGTGTCCCATCTGAGATTCTGGCTGTTCATCGCATGAGATTACATCTCGTCTGAATCCTGACAAAAGTCCGCCTCCCGTAGATTGCATAGTTGATTCAGTTTTAGACTATAGAGTAGAATCCGTGACGTAAAGAAGCGCGAATTTTATTTAACTGTTGTAAATAATTGAATAAAAAAATTAAAGCCAAAATACCATTGCGTTATTCACGACGCATACATAGTCCAATATAATTGGCATGTTTTAACATAATTATAATATCGGGGGAAGAACATCAATGATTGAGGTTACCATATCCCCCATGCATAGCCCCCCCCCCTACCTACGATTTTGAAAATTCTTGAAGAATTTTGAATCAAGCTTATCGTTAGGTTACTTTTACAGTTTTACTGCATAGCAGAATGATTGTAATCACCAAGGAAGTTTATATAACTGGATGCAAACCTGGATCAAATCAGATAAAATTATATTTTAATAATAACTTTACGAAATCCCATAGTGTAGAATTTCGTAAAATTATTACTACTATGACTATTATAGTAATTAAAGTTGCTTTCAGTCTCAGAGACAATAACAAATTCTTCAATAAAAATTATTCTAATGATATTGATAATATTGTTGCTTAAATAAATATTCATGCTTTCGTCACGATTGTTCAACAAATCACCGCAGATATAAAATTTGAATTAAAATTTATTTCTTAGCGTAAAATTTAAAACCATCAAGAAATTTATCAAAGAAACTTTTGTTTAGAACCATAGGTTTTGTAGCCTACTTATAGGCCTATAGATTTAGTCAAAAACATTTTCTTACAAGTAGATAACTTATTATCATGAAACTTAGACGTTTCAGTAAAGTTTAATTAAGGAATGGATATAAGGTTGCCAAATTCTGTTCAGGACAATTCCAAACGGTTGGCAACCCTAGATAGATATTTCAAAGGAGAAAAAAGGACAAATAGTAAAAGAATTCAAAGAAAAAAGAACTTCAGGTAACAGCACTATACTACAATAATAATTATAATTCTGTGATGCTCCAATTATTCTTTACAACTAAATTTTGAAATTTATATATAATCTCCTCCCCCTCTTGTTTGATTGTCAATTTATTATTTCTTCTATAATGTGGTTGGCCAATGGCCAATATGACTTAAAACATTCTTAGAATATTTTTGATAAGTAAGTTTACGTTTCTCATGACTTTTAATAAAGTAAATTATTAAGAATTTCAGTTTGGACAGAGATATATTACGTAATTGACTTATTAACTATATTTGTTAAAAAGTCTGATAATTTGTTAAAAATTAATAATATAAAATATGAAAATTTTAGACAAAAACTAAAAAAATTAACTATAATTAAAAGTAATATTTCATTAAAATAAATTTATGCACAGATATAAGTACACCAACAAGCACAGGTTGCAAGCATTCGATTTATTTGACAGTATACATAATATAACAATTAATAATATAACACAGAGTACAATATAAACACGTGACGAATGATATCTTGTATATATTACGATTACTTTATATTCTACACATATTATGAGATTATGTATATTCATTACAAAATTACTTAGAAGATCTAAAAAACTTTTTTGGCTTCTGAAACCAACTGCCTTCCAGAAATCTTGTTCGTAATCCACGCGGCTCATCATCATTCGAAAGTCTCCTAGTGTTGGTTGGTTCTGTTGAAGGAGAACGCGTTTTTGTTGACAAAATTGACGAAAGTGACTTAAGATCAACGGAGGCTGTGCGAGATCGACCACCAGATGATGCTGTTGAAGTAAATGGAAGAGAATTAAAAGCGGACAGAGAAAGAACACCCAAAGTGCTAGATTTCTCCTTCAGACTTGGTGTTATTGGAGTTTTTAGACGATTATCATTGTTCTGTTCTTCATTATTTTTAAGTAAGGAGTTGACTGAGTTTGAACCATCACTGCGCTGCTCACGATCTTTGATTGAATTAGTGTAAGATTCGCTGGGAGACGGTTGGTTTGTTAATGAAGATAACTTTTTACTGTTACACATTTCTTTAATCGTTTTTGCGTCAGTTATCGGAATTGTTCTCTCGATAGAATGCTTGTTAAGCAAAGGCCTGACATGTTCGCTACAGTCTTCAATCCCATCATATCCCAGCGATAAGCTATCGTAAGTTGATATTTTTGCATACAACAATTTTCCGTGTTTACGAGCGTTTCTTTTGCTTAGACATTCTTCGAGCAGTTCAGCCGCAGTTTTTAATCTAGTGATAACAATGGGACTAGGCGAGTTTCTGAAACCTAACTTTGTTGATGATTGATGCGAGTCTGTGTCCGATGTTGTAGCTTCCAATGCGAGTGAATTTTTACGCGATGCAGCTGTTACAACCTCGAGTGAAGCTGTATCTGCTGTTCGATGAGTTGGTTGCTGCCTGCAAGCTATCTGCTTTAGTGAACTGCAATCAGAGTGAGTTCTTTCGCGAGATATATTAGAGTTCCATCTAGATGGATACTCAGCACATCTCTCAATTTTTGATAAAGCAGTAATTTTACCCTTTAAATCAGGATCATTTATATCTTTTATTATAGAAAATATTTGTTTGTCGGCTACATCATTGAGATTGTAACTACGTACAGTGATAGAGTGATGATGAAAACAGTCAGAATGTTTTGCTGGAAGAGTGTAAGTCTTTGTGACGTGAGATATACTGGCATTTGGTATCTGACCATGTACTGTTGATGTCATTGGATGTTGCATTCTTAACCCTTTTATCTGATGGCGCTCATCTATTGGAATTTCTATTGGTTTGAATAATTTGTTTGCTTCACTTGTGCATGGAATATCAGCCAGACGACAAACTTCGAAATATGGGAGATGCGTAGTTCGTTCCGGTTTATTATGATTTGATTGACTTGTGTGAGAACATTCTTGATTGATGAAAATAGTGGCTGTTGATTGAAGACGACAAGGAGCCGAATATTTTCTCACTCTTTTGTCTCCATCTCTAGGATGAGACTTGAAAGACTGAGATAATGCAGATTCAAGTCTTGCCATTGAGACCAATGTCTGAACCGCAATATTTGATCTGGAACTTCCTTTGTCTTCCTTTATCTCCGCTATAATTAGAAAAAGTACATGGTTATGAGGCAATAAAGCTCTGAATAAATGCTATTAGTAACATTTGACAAAATATGCCCAGATAATAAACTTGTACAATGATTAAATTACTCAATGAGTTCAATGAAAAAAGACAGTAAAATATTATAAGCAAAACGTTAGATGATAATTGTTTACGCCGATGATGTAATATATAATAGAAATATTCCTTGACTATATTTAATTTGATACATTTATTAAACTTTCAGAATGTTAAAATTTAACAGTAAATAGAAGTTCAACTGAAAGTAAAACATTTGCTAGAAAATGTAGATAATGTAGTTGTAAGTAACCCTGTTGTGAGTATTTCTTGAAACTGGTCACAAAGTCAACTTCCTGACTCAGCAGATCCGAAGCAATTTCATTTCCATGTCGAATAGATGCTTGCAACTCTTGATTTCTCCAGCTACAAGTTGCATGAATCTGTATATAAAATATTTTTCTAAATAATTTTGTTGAGATCCAGATAGTTTTTTTCTAATAATAGCAATTTAAATCAGAAATGTACTCATTTCTAGAAAAAAAACAACTAACCATTGGTCCATTCTTTCACATATTTATATTTTAATAATCTAAAAATATTGATTACAAATAAAAAATTAAACCTTTTATTTGTAAAAACTATAATTTTGTTTATATAAAAACTTAGTTTTATTTATAAAAGAATTAATGTTTTAATCACATTACACCATTACGCATCAAAGACATCAAATTATTTACAACAAGTCGGAGATCTCTAAAATCAAACCCAACACAATTCATTTAGCACTACAAAAAGATAATATTTCACCATGGAATATTTTATTACTTGTCTTTTATCCTCATTTTTCCACTGCAGGGACCTAAACGAATAATCAGTCCCATTAAATGTTTTCCATCTTCTGATGCGTCCGTGTTTGTAACGGATCAGATCAGGAACATTGCGATCATTGATAATTCTCATCAGTTTATTGTTGACGTCTAACAACAGAACTTCAAATTGAAGAGAGCGTAGCTGATCGCCTCGTTTAGCCAGAAATGATCGGAGAGTGTTAAACTAAATGAAAGTCAAAAAAATTATTTAAGAATAAAGTAAAACAGTACAAATTAAGTTGTAGAATCAGTTTTAGAATGTAAATAATTTTTTATGATTAAAATCTTATTTAAAACATATTTTAAACATATACTAGAGACTTTCACATTAACATCAAATATATATTATGTTAATTAAATGAACTTTAAATTTTAGAAAAAATAATATATGTAACAAAGAACGATAGTTTTAATTACTGACTTGCAAATTACAATCTTCCTTGCAAATAATTTAGGATAAATTGAAAGGCAATAAATTAATGATGATATCCAGACAAAAATCAAACCTGATATTGAACTTTCTGTATAAACTGTAGTGCTGACTCGGGATGTTTTCTCGCAATGTCGACATTGTCAACATTGTCCTTATCTTCTGTTAATGCTACCAAACTTCTATCTGGAATATCATGTTGTTTCTGAACATATAGTTCTTGAATTCGAGAAATCTCTTTTCTAACATTCTCAAATTCATTTTCAATCAACTTCGCCTGAATCGTTTCATTACTGAGGCGTGATGAGGCCCATAAGTCATGCTTGAGTGTAGCTAAAACATCCAGCAAGATCGCATTTAAAGTTTCTTAAAATTTGTTGTATACCAATATATTAGAATCTATCTATAGAAAGGATAATTTATTTAATTACTGGATTAAATTAACATTGTAAATTGCTAAAATATACAACGAATTAATGAGAATTTAATTTAATTTTTAAATAAAGCATACTTATATTTATGATCTGCTATGACAAAATAAAGTGCGTCAGATTGTAAACAAAATCTGATGCAAAGTCAAAATAAATCCTAGACACAAGTTCAATTAGTCGTTACTGGCAAATTATAAATTAATTCTTCACAAATGTGTCTAACACATTCGCACTAGAAATCTCTTTTCTCTAATTTCACCAATTTAATTCAGGTACAATTGCAAAATGAAAATCTTCTCATTTTAAATCTTCAATTTTAAGGTGTGCTATTTTATCATAATAACGAAGTCAACTGTTACAGTAGTTCGGTTTTATAAATTTTATAAGGCTTTTACTGTTAGCCACACTATACTGACACACTATACTGTATATCACTGATACCATTTTCGATTAGTATAATAATTAATAATTAATGATTCTTCAATATTTTCTTTATATTTACAGTGAAAGTTTGAAGATTGCTTTTGACTTTAATTACTGATTTTTTTTAGTTTACTAAGTTAAGAAATATTATTTGCAGATATATATATAAGTCTAAAGTCAGTAAGATGCTAACCTATTTTGTTCTTATGTTCTAATTCCTGTAAATCAATTCTGCTCGTAAGCTGCTGAGCGGTTTCTAACTGATTCTTTAATTCTTCGTTTTTTAAATCGAGTTGCAACTGAAGCTGATGGACTAGATCCCGCAATCTATGAAAAGTGGAACATATTTAAGTCGTTTTTAATCTTTATTGATTAAATTTATACAATCGATATGCCTTAAATGCAAATAATATCAATATCTATAACAAATGAATGTAGATGATTTATGGCATATAGAAAAATATTTGCATATTCGCTTTACCTTTACACTTTTCGGTAATTCATTTTTACGTTATTTTGTGTTTTCTGCAAAAAGGAGCATTAAAAGATTATATACAGCAATTTGACTGTTTTTATTTTAAATTAATGCGCATGGCGCTACCATCAACTCAAATAATCTAATAAATAGAGTAACAGAAGAAATATATACAGAGAATCTATACAGTATGACTTGAATATTGATTTAATTTAAGAGTAATTAAACATAAAATTACATTTTTATCATTACCTATTGGTATCTTCAACTGGCCTCGACTGCTTTTCTTCATTCTTTATATGCTTATCAACTTTATCTATTTCTTTGCACTGTGACTGTCCTTTAAAATTCTGATCCATGCCATTAGTATTCAAATGCAAATTATATTTTTCCTGATTATCTTGATTATGAGATTGAATCTCATTACATTGATTATTTTGTAACACTTTCAAGTGAATTGTTTCATTTCGATGCTGCTTAACTTCTGAACTTGATACCGTTAAATCATTAGGTGAAATAGATTTACTTTCATTGAGTAAAGAATCATCACTTTGCACTTCATTCGCTTCATAATTAATCTTAGTTGTATCCATCGAATCCACCTTACTAGCTTTTATTTGTAATTTTTGATCAATATCTGTCTTTTTAAAACCATCTTCTGATACCGGTTTCTTTTTTTCATCGTCATTACACTGCGATAATTTATCGAGTTTCATTTTCAACTGCGCGAGTTTCAGCAGTTCTGATTCCAGCTTCTGTTCCTTCTTTTCAATCTTCTGAAGTTCCTTCTCAGTTCTCTGTGCGGACTTGTCTCGTTCTCTCGAAGCGCTTCGTGTGTCACCTTTCTTCTTTGTTTTCTCTTTCATTCTGTTCATGTCGCGTGATCGATCGCGTTCATCTCGTAAACGCTCCCAATCGTTGACTGTCTTGCTAAAGCTCTCTGATAAGATTTCAACGTCTTGTCCTTGCGATGAACTAGAGAGCATTCTTTGTATGCCAATGTCGTCCTCTTTATGAGAAGATCTCGACTTGCGTTGATTAGACCCTGTGTCATAAATAGATTAGAAAAGTTTTACATATTATATCTCGTCGGTTTAAAATTATCATATACGTGATACAATTTCTATCATTATTATTATAAATATATAGGCAGGCCTATTTACAGATGTGCACAATTTATGTGATGCAAATGATATTAAATTAACATCTTCAATCTTTTATTGATAACTATTCAGTTTTAAATCTTGAATGTCATCAATAATTATAATAAGCCCGATTAATATTCTGTTATTACATTAATACTCTATATAGAGTTAATACTGTATATCTCTTTAAATGAAAATCATCATAAAGAAAGAGATACAAAATTAAAACCTAGAAAAAGTTTAATGAATTCTTGATACAGTTTCCTTTTAATCTTACCAAGTTTTTTCTTTTCTTCCCATTCTTCCATCTTTACAATAAATTCCTGAGAAAATGGAGACTCCGTACTTTTAGCTGCAAGAAAATATTACAAGCATTTTATTGTTTCTGTCGCTTTAAGCTTAACTTAACAATTATCACAAACAATCTTTGCTTGTAACTTACTAATGAGGCCAAACATTTGCGTAAAGTATATAAGAACTATGTTAATGAAAGATGCTACATCTTTCACTAACATAGTTCTTATATACTATGATACACCAAAAAAGCTCATAAACATTCTTCGCTAAAGTATTGCAAATAATGACTAACAAGTTAAATAATGAGTAACAAGCTCTATCTCAATATTGTTACTTCAGAGAAGTAACGAGATATCTCAGACTCAATCAGTCAACAATCATTATATACCGCTGCACGCGAGTTCCAAGAATGCATTGAAGTAAGAAAGTATGCACAATAAAATGGAGCGATAACTGGTTAGTTCTAAGATGCTGTCAAACTTTTAGTATGAGCTTCTAGATTCCAATTACTCATATTGAAAAGCATCAAGATCATCGTAACTAAATTTAAAAAGTCAAATTTATTACAATTTTGTAATAAATCTGTATCTTTTTGGATCAACTAAATCAACGTTTACAGCATTATACTTGAATGAACTTTCAACACTAGAAAATTGCAATAAAATTCTTCAACAATTGTACACATTGCATAGAGAAATATTTTTCCTTATTCTATGAATTTGTCAGCAACAAAATATCTACATGTATAGCATGACATTCTAAAACATACCCCGGCCAACGAACTTCATCTTGCGCCCCCTGCGCCCAGCAAATTTCTTCGAAACTTCAGCTCCACTGTCTAGAATTCAGAAAAACATTCAACAGTAAAAATTTTCATATCAAGTGAAATTCTAGTACATTCAACAGTAAGAATTTTCATATCAAGTGAAATTCTAGTACATTCAACAGTAAGAATTTTCATATCAAGTGAAATTCTAGTATAAACTACAAGTCAGAATTTTAATGCAAACAACGTATGAAAAGGCTATGCAGAAAAAGTTGACAGTTGACAGTTGACATAAGTTTTAGTTATCTGACTAATTTAATTAAGTGCAAATTAACAAATTAAAAGTTTGTGAAAAGATAGATGTAATGAAAATAACTACATCGAAGAGTCTGAAACGGGAAAATAGTCGGCAAATATTATTAAGAGAGCACATATTAAATACTTTCCCATGAATTATAAACAAAAATAAACCGTGTGACAAAACAGATATTACAAACTGCGATATATTGAAAGACAAGGATGTGATCTCATCCAAGTTCATACAACACATCAAGTTAATGCGCAAATAAGACTCAGTCAACAAGCATTAGAACTAAATAACTTCTGTATTCGCTGCCTCAATAATCACATACTAAATTGGAATCAACATGAAAATCTGGTTGGCGGACATCAATCGGTAAAATGATGTATTTATCGATTTGCTGATTCTGACAGATAGCATCATCTTGTCTCTACACACTAGTGCTGGAGTTATTTAGTCTTGTTTCACAGAAATTCGTCCGCTGGACGCATTCCGATTTCAATTTGAAGTAAAATTTAAAAGCGTGAAACGAGTGTCAGTAGGCCTACTCGAATAGTACATTTTGATATAGCTTCACTTTGCTGTAGCAGTTTTTAGACAATTTAAAAAATCACCAAAACATAATTATAACGTCTAAATTGTGTGAAAATTAACAAATGGCGTAGCCACGATTCACTCTCGGGGGGGGGGGATAGGTTCATCCCAAAAAATAAAGTGCTTTTTAAGTTTATCACTAAATTTCGATATGTATGTCTTTGCCGTAAGTTTTCACTAAATCATTTTATGAGGGGTAGGGGGGGGGGGGCAGGGCGTTAAGTACCACTGGACATCAAAAAAGGAATCATTTTTTACTTTAAATGGAAAGGTCTAGCCATCAGTCCCCCCCAACCTTGACTACGCCCCGAGAATTTTATGAACTCTTTCATTTTACTTGATCAACATTATTCACTTTACTGCGACTGGTTGCACTGTTGTATAAACCGGTATCTTTTTTTTAATAAAAATTTATGTTCCTTTCAGAATAAAATGAAGGATAATACAGTATACTCTCTGTGTCTTTCATTAGTGTTATAACTTAAAATTTATGCATAACTTATACTACGCTCATTAATCTTCAACCTAATTGAAATATTTACACATATTCTTACCGAAAGAATCATCTATCACTTTCCTTACTACAAGCTCAATCAACAAAAACTCTAAATTTATGTTTACAGAAAAATCTAGGCCATGATTTAACAAAATACACTAAGCGACCCTCTTACCCGTCAATTCATTCGCTTGTGATGGAGAGACGGGCGCAGCTGACTCTACACCCGACCTCGTCATGACGTGGGGCGAAGCGGATCTCTCGCGTCGAGAGCGCCACCGATCACGATGCAAGAAGCGAGGGGACCCACTGGGCGACCCCCGTGACTTATCAGACTCAACCGTCAGACTACTGTGAGAGTTCACTTTTGTTTTTGACTCCCCGGCGTGTTCATCTAGTTCACTGTCTGCGCGCTTATTCTGACGATCCAAATGATCAGAATCGTCTGCATCCTTTGGTACTTTTTTAGTTTTATACTTAAAGCTACCTTTTCGCGTTTGAATTATGTCCTTTACTTTACCCCATGCTAGTTTAGCTTTCCTAGCGGCATCAACTGGTGCGTGGGTTGTGTGTAAGTCGTCCGTTTCTCGAGTTGTACCTTGGGTTAACGAAACGGGGGAAAACACAAGCTGAACAGGACTTGAAGGAACTGATTTTGATAACGAATCTTTAGACTGCGAAACTACTTTTGGAATTCGGAAACTATTTGATCTCCCAAGAGACGGTCCATCTGCAGGACTAAGGGAAGATGGAGAACTTTTTAAGTTGTCAAAATGTTCGGTTTCGTTTCTTGTCCCATTCAAGTTTGATACATTTACAACATCTGGAAATATAAACGTATTGGCTCGGCGTAATGCACTATCATTCGTAAAGATTGAATTGCTGTGAAGAGCTTTCTCAGATCCTGTTCTACTTAAAGGCTGCAGAGTGCGATTTAATCCCAATAGTTTTTCATCATTACTAAGTTTAGATTCGTCATTGGATGGTTCGCTTTTAATCGAACCTGGACTCGACTGCTCAAACTGTAATGGAGAAAGTTTTGGTGATTTGTCACTAAATGCTTCTAATGTGGCTACATCCGGTGGATCAATAACGCTAAAGTTTCTCGACTTTGCTCTTGAATTTGTATCAAGCAACTCCTTGGCCGTAACAGTCCCACTTCTGTCTAACTTTCGCGTTGGCTCTTGCTTGCCTGAGAAAACTTTTTTTACTTGCTCCCACTTAGCCTTCAGCTTCTTCGACTTCTTTCTCTCCAGCTTAAACAACTTCTCGCCATTCTTGCCATTTCTCTCCAAGTCTAAGTCAAGACCATCTAAACAAAACTCAGAAATATCTTTTCCTGAAACTCGAGGTACAGGCTCCATCAACGGATCTTGCAATTGATCATCATATAAGCTATCTAATCTCTGGCGACGTGTGCTTACCTCTATTGCTTTACGATCTGCTATTGCTTTCTTGGATGAACCCTTCACTGTGTACGCAGACAAGAGAATATTATTTCGATAAGCCAGTAACTCCTTCATCTCTTCTACATAAGCACATCTCCGTTTAAGACTTGTACATTGCTGTCGTAATTCTCTCTGTTTTTCCATCGTCAATAGGAGTCGATTGAGCTTCGTGAGACCGTCCGCTGTAGAATCAAGCGAAGGGGCCGTACGCTGTCGCAACAGCCTTGGATAGTTGGATCGTCTGGGAAGTATCGATGCTGACAAACAGACAGAGGCAGACGCTTCGGATTCTTTTTTGGCTTCGCATTGTTGTTGTTCGTAGAACGGTTCACAAGTGGCTGTGCTAACCCGCCGTTTATTCTCATTTGTTATTTTTACTGCTACTGCCTTAGAGTTCAAGTGATGTTCATTAATGCAGCAGTCCTGCTCTGATCTAATATCAGTCTGCGCTTTTTCAATAGGCATCGCGGAACAGCTGTCGGTATCTTTAGTTTTTAACAATAAAGTTAAGTTTCCGGCATCTAAAGCGGCCAGAATTTTACGCTGTTTTACATGGGCATTCGCTATCTGAGAAGATTGTTTAGATTGTTTACGAAACTCTTGTAATGGAGTTAGTTCTCTGTCATTGAAAATAGGCGACTGGCTACTCGATGTTGTTGATTGATCCGAGCTTGGTATTTTTCCTGGGACCTTTTCCATGCTGCAGCTGTTATTGCTGCCCTGATTCAATGACGAATTATTTTCGCCGACATAAATAGAACTTTTATTTGCAACCGAATGATTATTTTGAAATACGACACTTCCATGGGCTGACTGAGGCGATAAGGAAAGGTCGGTGAGTCCATTAAATACTGAATCAGAAGGACTGAGTGAGGTGGAGACTGGTTGAGGTGATAATTCAGCATATTGCGCTACGTAACTGTTTTCATATTGCGTTACAAATTGCACGAGATCGTCTCTGTCATCCATTATAATGTTAAAATCTGCAGGATATTTATCTGTTGATTACGAAAATATATTACAATAAGTATCTTAGATGCAAATAAGTTTAATATAAAATAAACTAGCATTATTTCATATGGCTGTTATGATGCAATTGAATTACTGATTGAAGTCATATTTTAAATAGATTAAATATGCCTTTTGATATACTTAAATAAATTATCTTGCAAATAGAGATTAAATCTTAATAAAAACAATTAGTGCAGTGTTAAAAACAAACTGAAAAAAACAAATGCTTTATGTACTAATGAAATCACATTGGTACACGTCGAAAAAGTAAGCGCAATTATATTTCAGCAAATGCTTCACAAAAAGAGTAACATAATAAATAAAATAGTATCGGGCGAATTTCTATATTATAATACCATAGTATGTAAAGGATTTCGTATAATTAGAGATATAACTTGTAAGCCTTTATAATTTCTTCAAGAATTTATAATACGCTTTATTTATAAAGAAATATAACACAATAGCGAAAAATAGGCTTAATTAATGAAAGAAGTTTTAGATAATGTCAAATTATGTTAATTAATGTACGGCAAAGCCTTTAAAGGATAAATTTTAAGGTTTGTAGTTTTTTTCCTGTTTTCATTTTAACGTCAAATGGACTATTGGTAAAACTGACATTTCCATATCAAAGATAAAAATACAGTGATATTTTTTAGCAAAGGAAATATGTACTGACTATTTGAACAGACGCTTAAATAATAAAAGAAGAAGATTCGCCTCTCAAGAGATCCAGGATCCTAACAATTTACTTTATATGACCAAAGTGAAATCTAGTTTCTACCCTATCTTGTTTCTATGATCCATAATCTGTAACACATTATGAAAAAAGGTAATTTATCATTAAATATAATTACTTTGTTTGCTACATGTCTAATCTCATTTAAAAATTAAAATAACTAACCAGTTAGTGCATCCTAATTCAGGAAACTTGAAAATCTATACATGTTCGTAAACTCGCGATG